>BQNB010003234.1:0-30790 GCA_026074375.1 Tanacetum coccineum
GCGATTATTTTAGGGCGAAATGCAACATCTCATGACTCTAGCCTGCTATGATTTGCCCAGATGACGGAATTGATGGTTTTAAAGCTACTACTATAGACACCGATAATAAGCTTGATGTTACAAGGTTAGTAGATATATTTTTATCTTTATTGATTATTGTGATTCTTTTTCAAAGCTTATGTATACATCTCCCTTTACATATAGTTTAAACTATTTCATAGTCTCATTTGTTAGACGTGTTACGAGATACTAAAACTTGCAGGTAATCCATGGGTAACTGATGCAGTTACTAGAGATGTTTGCTTATTGCTAGAATGATGGCTGTGAATATGTCATGTTTGAGGTATATTACTCATCTATCTTTCTTTGTTTGATGTTGAAGATTGGTATTATTGAATCAATTTCACTTGATATAGTTGATGATGATGGATAATTCTTTATGAACTTTTCATTTATTAGTTTATTAATGAGTGTATGAGATGGGGTAGGCCATTATCGCAGAATTGGATCGATTAACAATTGGCATTGCAAAAATAAATATTAGCTCGGATGATTGAATTAGGCATGACTCCACATAATTATATCTTAATACTGAAATGTTTTAGATTTTACCACTGCTAAAAATTCATATCTTAGACTTTTATTAATATTTAAAGTGATTAAATGACATAGTCTTTATAGTGCCCCTCTGCAAATATCACTAGGCTGAGGGATTGGTAATTCACATGTCTTGCCTTGATTTTAGCAACTTATTAGAGCATGTGTTAATTGATTTTAAAGGCTCTTTTTGGTTGTATATTACGGTTTATATGACATTCTATTTTTAGCAAATTCATACAAGTATTATTAAAGAAACAAAGCAGCTGTCGAATTCAGTTGCTAAGATTGGTCTGTTCATTTTTCAGCTATAAAGTGGAAGTAATGAGTGGCAGCCGGTAAATACTTCTTATTGTTGCTTTTTTCTTTTCAGATTATTTGTTTGGTTGTTACGTTTGGTTGACATTCTTTGGTAGATTTGGAGGTAAAAAACATATCAGAAGAAGCTTCTGATGGGTACAATGCAACATGTTAGGAGTTATATGTTAAACATTTTGCTACAACAATATTTATAGTCCAGTTGGGACCTATAAATTTATTTTTTTAAGTGACTTTAGTTGTTATAAATGTGCATACACCTTGACAATATTCTACTTAAGGATGATGGTTGTCTTTTCCATGTTGTATAGGATCAAACTGAGCACACAAAGTGCAACTCAAAATTTAGCTAGAGTAAAGTTATAAACCACTATCCATTACAACTATCACAATGTCATTGACTTGCTGACACGTCACATTTCAGCATGACCTGCATTTTTTGAAGAAGGTACTTATCCAATTCCTCTTTCTTCTTTCAAAGTAAATGGTCTTATGAAACCTGAAGTGTGCAGTGCAAACAAATCATTTATAACAGAACTGGTAGAGAAGCTTATGCGGGTGTTTGGGTAAGCGTTTTGAATGTGATAATGTATTTCAACTCAACATCATATAATTGGTTGTAAGAATACATGCTACAGGAGAAGGAGATTAACAATTATATAATCATTTATTTAAGTGTATGAAATTTTTTGATTCCTTGAGAAAATAATACTATGAACAAAAAGGACATTCTTGTGAAAAAAACCATTTATTGTGTATTTGTGTGACATGGGAGTAAATGTATGTAACAATTGGGTAACCACAAGTACTAACTAGGTCATTTTAGTGTGACATGGGTGAAATCTGGTTAAAACAAAAGAATTTAGGAATCGTGTCCTTTATACCTCGAAAACTTTTTATAATCCAATTCCAGATTTAGTGACCAATCAGACAAGAACATGCGTATATTAATCCAAAAAATAAAACGTGTATTGATACAAACCACTCAGAATATACACTATGTTGGAACAACAACGGTGCAATTATCAAAGTATATACTCAATTAAAAAGAGTTGTTGAAGAAGCTGCCCACTTTTATTTATGACAAAGAGAGAGCTTTCGCGGTTAAAGTTATTTTCCATTTTTACATATTAAACGAGTCTTCAGTTTCTTTCTTACTTAAGTATAGATAATGTTTTGACCAGTTCACTTAAAAGTGAGTCAAATGGTTGAAACTTCAAGTCTAGATTTTTAGAGAAAAAGGGTCATTAAATTTAAAAGTTGTTCAAAGTATAGATTAAAATTTACAACTTTCTCAATTGCTATATTTAAAAATGTACCACTAATATATAATATCCGTTCGGTTATTTCTCTAGAGGCAAGTTTACTCGCCTAACCAATTATATGTCGTTGTTCTAAGAGTCAAGAGTAGGACGAGTTTGAAGATTTTTGTAGTAATAATGATGAATTACACACAATCAACAAACAACGTTGTGTACAAAGAACTTTATTTCTCATTTGAACTAAGCATATACTTTGTTATTACGGGTAATTTATAAACTTTTGTTTTTTCTAATCGGATGGACATTCATTTCTTTTCATTTTTAGTGCACTTAATAAATATGTTCCAATGTTTGTAATTCATTAACCGTTACTTAATTTATTCCTTGGATACTCGCAAAGCTCGCCTGCCCATCGGAAGATACATATGTGTTAGTTTTAACATTGCATATCATGTACTCTTTTTTATATACTTGGTAATAACGGACACTTTATTAAGTTTTATTTCCTCTTATCGGATTACCATTCATCTCTTTTTGTTCGTTATTCATTCTATAAAAATTTCACGTTGTTCGTAATTCATTAATCGTTACTTAATTTTTTCCTTGGATACTCACAAAGCGAGCCCACGCATCGGGCGGGCTTTGCAACTAGTTATTTAATATACAGCTGATATAATAAGAAAAACAAAACCATATAAATGCACACAAGTGCGTTTAACAACTTTAACTTTTCATGTATAACTTTTGTCCTAAAAAACTTCGCCATTTGACATGTTACAAATACTACCCACATCGGCCCATATACTTGATGCAAATAAGCCGAGGCTTTGCCTGTGGCAAGAAAATTCCAACCTAAGCAAAGTTATAAAAAATAGTTACTGATTGGCCTAGCCCGGTCCAGTTTCAACCCATACAAAAAATTACCTACTTTGAACCTGATCGTATCGACCACTACCCACACGTCTTTTCTGCCACTTTAACTTATAAGTTATGATACAATTGAAACGTCAAGTTAAATAAAGACTCGATACCTATAACATCGTGCAAATAGCTTCATCTAAATATTTCTGATCATCCAGCTTGATTGTCTGCAAGACATGCATAAAAGGCCATCATGGTACTGATAATGTACTGACACTTAAAAATAAAAAGTGTGAAAACAAATAAAATAAAGTACATGGTCCGTATCAATACTTGTGGTTCATCCTAAAAATACTAATAAGAAATTTTGAAGCAAAGAACATTATCAATACTTGCGGGTCAACCCTAGTAACATAAATGTGACGACTAATTGGTGTGCTGAGCACCTTAAAAGTCAAAGACTTTCACACTACAAATAGCTTCTACCATACTTTAAGATGATATTTCAGTTTAACTCTGGCTTATGAGTCATAAGGCATTGTTGAACAACATTTTCTTAATCTTAAGTTATGACTCTAAACATCCTGAACTTTACGACACTAAATTTTCTTAATCTTTGCTAATAGTTGGAGCAATAGTATAACAGTGGTATTCTTTAATGCACATAAAGCATAGACAACTTGAAAACACCATTCAGAAATCTGAGATAAAAGCACATAATTAATACTCGTAGACTTTATGGGTCAACCCTAGTAACACTAATGTGACGACTGACAAGCAACTTATAAGTCATATACTCACACTACATATAGCTTCTACCAAACTTCTAAGATTATTTAAATACAAATTCAAACTTATAATTTTTAGTTTAACATTGCCTTCTAGTAGGACTCTCAACATCCTAAACTTTAATACTCTGCATATTTATAAACTTTAATAATAGTGAAAAATCTGAGTACTTGTGGAAGATTAAAATGTTTTAAGATCTCTTTTTTCAATAAGAATGCTATTGAACAAAAGAATTTCCATAGTATTTAATGGCTAAATAAACTATAATATAACTATCGAACAATAACATACCATTTTCACAATTTGATAGACATCAAGCGTTGGGAATAAACTTAAAGTAAATATCTTAGAATAACAATCAATGGCAGTTCTAAAATCTTTATCACAAAAAGCAAAATCCCCACACTTACTTGCCTCCAGCATCCCTCATTTGTTGGGATCGCTCTTGAAAAGATAACTGAAACGTTCAAAAATAGAAAGCAAAGGTCAAAAGCGTGAAATCAAGAATTTTACAGATAATAGCAAAATTTTAAATTGGATGATCATATACCTCGTCGTCGTTATAATGTGTCATAACTAATATTTTGTGGATGGCAGTCAGATCCATCCTTGAACATGCATCACCCATTGGAGAAAGAGGGTGTGGCAGAACCTACATATATATTTGTCTTCAATTTCTTATCGAGCTAAATAAAAACAAATCCACAGTATGAAATACTATACATCATATACAGTTTGTGTGTATTTGCCGGATGAAGTATTGCATCGCCAAGTCTAAACATGGCGACCTGTGACATTAATTATTGATATTAGATAGATATATAAAGAATTCAGCAGTTAAGACCTTCTTAAACATTCATGTAGGTTTGTCATGGTGTTGTTGTGTCTGACGTGTTTTCCCTGTTCTAAATGTACATGTAGGGCAAATGAAGCTTATACGGACCTTTTGCTTCTGCATCGATAGGGACCTGAACAATTCGTAGTATAATTCTGTCACCAACATATACAATTCGTTAGTCTATGAACAATGAATGTATGAGAAACTTATACTTGAGGTGACTATAATGTGAAAAGTTCTAGTGAAAATTACCTTCGCAATCTGCAAACCAAGAAATGCAATCCAAACAAAGACAAGAAGCCCTAGTTCTTTCCAACATACATTCTCAAGAGTAGTGACCTAAAATATTCATATATTAAACAAATATACTGAAATGTTAATATACTAAATATATTTGTCCTAATCATAATAAACATAAAATCTGTCCATTTCACCTCTTCTATTAATGCTCGTTCCAGTTTCATTGTAGTTCCATTGATAGGACCTCCAGGAAGCATCGTGTACTCTGGCCAATATCACCATAAATACATGTCATATACATAATACTTAAGGTTTACACAAAGAATTAAGAACTAATTCTTATGTAGATTAACATAATTAATTTGCATAACTGAAAGGAGAACCGAATAAATAATACCATATGGTTTGCGTCTCTAGATGCGCTGTGGCGAAGCCCTCCAAGCGCTTAGCAGCTTCCTAAAATAAAATAAAACAATCATGCTCACAAGAGGGAGTAAATGAGATTGTAATATAAGAATTCGGATATGGTGGATTGTTCCTTACAGAGTAGTGGATTGTTTGACTTGAGATACGCCGCCCATGAGCTTTATTCCAACAAGATAAAATCCAATAGCATGGAGCCACTTCATTATAACCCCAGCATAACCCACCAACCTAAGCATACAAAGAATATGTGGATTTCACCTTCTTGATCATAGATAAAACAACAACCGGCTGCCAACAAAATTTATCAACACGATTTTGTAAAGAGAGATGTTTCTATTTAAGAGTAGGTTTTCCATTATGATAATTACTTTTTGTGCAAGTCTTCTTGCTAGAAACTCAATACATACTTGTATTCATACAAGTAATATCAGTATACTGGGTTTTTAAACCTATCTATAGTTCGTCTTTCAACTATGATGACTTGTCGAGCATCTCACTTTTGAAAGTCATATATTGTGATAAATACTAAATAGCATGAATTAAAAATGTGACATTGCAAGCATAACTAATATTTACATGTATTTGTTAACAAAGAGAAGGATGCTAACCTATCGAGAGGTATTAGGGAACATTTTCGGATATCCCAAAGCTTGATTGTCTGATTCTTCCTATTTGAAATGAAATAATGACCATCGATACGGCTATCAAGATATGCAATCCCTTCGAGATGCCCCAGTCTGTATTCAACAGACTTTTCTTTTTGATCTAACAATCGTATATCCAGCTAACCAAAAAGACCTTAATATTAATATTTGCTATCCAATTGGAATGAGCTCTAAAATCTAACTATTTGTTATGCTATAAGCATATGAAATTGTACAACCAGAATGTAAAGAAGCCAGATCAGAACATTGTCTAGATTTACCCTTAGAGAGGTTATCAACAAAAGCTCACTCAGATCATATATTAGATGGCTGGCTTCATCAGCAAAGCACACGTTGTTACATCTGACTGTCAATCAAATGCAGACAAATAAGTGCAGAAAGTCAAACTATTCAATGTAAATAATCATAACAAAACCATGAAGTCCATGTACAAGAGTGTGATTATGCAATTATCTAGGTTGCTAATTTATGGCTTATAGATTACATTCTTGCATAACATGTTACAGTATCTTAATAACTCTCATTGACCTGTAACAAAAGAAAGATTTAATTAAATGTTGAAAGCCAAAGATACCAACCAGGGTCACCCGAGAAAAGAAAACATTGGTGGCCAAATCAGATTGGTAGTTAAATATAGACACACCAATGGTTGTTTAGGTTTATCGCCGGAACAATATAGACACACAAATGGTTATTTTCGGTTTATCGACAACAATAGGAATGTCGTTATAGATGGTGTCTGCAAAGCACACTCAAATGGACAAAAAAATGACTTTCATAAGAGAACTTGATGGATTAACTGGATCTAACAATTACACAATTTAATTGTGACACTTTTACTAGTTCCAAAATAAAAAGTCAAATTAAGTTTCCATTAATAATTCACATATTCTACAGCTATGCGACATACATAGACTACAACATCTTTCATAGTTGCACTGGCTTAGTCATTTACTCACTTTATAATACCTAGCTAAGGCAATCTATACATTCCCATCTAGGACACTTGTGACTTACACTCTGTTGTAGAAAACAAGCACAATCTAAGGCAGATTACAGATCACTATAGCGAGCGAATCAGAGACATGAATTGAATCATACAAAAAGAAGACATCTTGAAAAGTAACTATAATAAAAGTGGACAGTAGCAGATAATACTTTCTGAGTGAGAACAATGCGAAATTAAGCCACTCTGAATGATAATCGATAAGAGGCTTCATGCCCAAACAAAAAATATGCAGAAAGATATCGTGAAGTTGGACTGACAAAAGGTAGCAACTGAGATACACTACCAATGATCGCTAGTATGATGATCCATAATAAACTACAGACTTCTCGAGAGTTGGTTGCCGTTATCTGCGATACAATGCAACGAATTGAGAGAGAACCAATGTGGATCGAGAGTTGATAAACAACATAAGAAACTGAGATTACAGTTGATACTACATAAATCTTAAATCATACATCAGGCACATAGAAAGTTCAGGAACTATCAAATCTCTGCACCTGGACATCTCCTAGATCAAGGTAATACAGTGCTCACTATAAAAGCATGTATTGCGATTCAGCCTATACTGTACTACATGCGTAAACTATGAGATAGAGATAAGTAAAAAGACTGCACTGGTATCATTAAACATCATCCAGCTCTAGCTAGCTAATCTGACTGGAGATAGACTCTATGTGGTTCATAACATGAAAGAGAGCTGTGTGAAATAAAAACAGATAGAGAGTTTTGGTTTGTAAAAGAATTGAGAGAAGTGGTGAGTTGAAAAATAGAAAGAGAGTTGAATATATTAAAAACAGAGAGTGTTTGGACTGGAATTGAAAGTTAATGCTACTAGGCATAAACTTACTACTGCTGTTGAAAGTTAATGCTGCTAGGCATAAACTTACTACTGCTGTTAAAAGTTAATGCTGCTAGGCATAAACTTACTACTTATATTGAGAGTTAATGCTGCTAGGCATAACTTACAACTACTGATGAACGTTAATGTTGTTGAGGGTATTTTCATAAATACTTTGATTAAGGGTTTCATTCACTCATTTAATCGATTTCATTCAATCATATACTCTCTAATCACAAACCCTAACGTAATTTCATCATTTATCATCAAAACCTAACACAATGATGACTCTACAGTTTGCTGATAATCACAATTTGGTCGCATTTTTATCTAAACCCTCTAAAAGTGAAGGGTTTGAGCAGATAGTGGATTTTCTGAATGCAAACCCTATAAGATATGCACTAACGATCAATCCCACTATCTATACTTCATGCATTGAATAATTATGGGCTACTTCCAAGGTGAAAATTGTCAATGGGGAAGTATAGTTACAAGCCGTAGTGGATGGGAAGAAGATAATTGTTACTGAAGCATCTGTTAGACGTGACCTTCAACTGAATGATGAGGAAGGTACAGATTGTTAGCTAAATGCTACCATTTTTGAAGAACTTACAAGGATGGGGTATGAAAAACTTTCATAGAAGCTTACATTCTATAAGGTTTTCTTTTCTCCTCAATGGAAATTCCTTATTCATACCATTTTGCAATGCTTAAGTGCTAAAACTACTACATGGAATAAATTTAGTAGCACTATGGCATCTGCAATCATCTGTTTAGCTACAAGCCAGAAGTTCAACTTTTCAAAATACATTTTTGAAAATATGGTGACAAACTTGGAGAATGTGTCTGGTAAATTCTTGATGTATCCAAGATTTGTACAAGTGTTTTTGGAGAAATTGCTAGAAGGAATGTCAAATCATAAAAGGATTTATGTTACACCCTCACACACTAAGAAGATTTTTGGAAACATAAGAAGGGTAAGGAAAGGCTTTTTTAGAAGGGACACACCCTTATTTCCTACAATGATGGTACGAACTCAACAAGAACACGGTAAAGTTCAATAGTGCCCTCTGATCCCCAACACACATCTATTATTATTCAACCATCAACATCTCAACCCCAAAAGAAACAAATATCAAGAAGGCCAAAGATAAAGGACATTAAGGTACCTCAGCCAAGTGGTTCTACAACCAATGTTACAGATGAGGCTGTCAATGAGGAGATGGATGACAGTTTAGAAAGGGCTGCCACTACTGCTACTAGCTTAGAAGCAGAGCAGGATAGTGGTAACATAGATAAGACTCAATCCAAGGCAACACTTAATGAACCAAGTTCCTTAGGAACTAGTTCAGGTAGTGGTCCTAGGCGCCAAGACACCATAGGAGACACAATTGCTCAAACTAGGTTTGAGAATATGTCTAAAACATCCAATGATTCTCTGCTCGCAGGAGTTAACACACCTCAAATGATAAGCATAATCACAATAACTAATCTATCAACACAACTCTCTACTTAGATCGTATTAAACACACACACTATCAATCTTTACTGTACACTGACTCTATCTGTCTTGCTTGGCACATACTACTCTACTCATTCAGTCCACAACGAGATATCAATGTTGAGACATCACACTAGCTAGGCTCAATGCTCAGGCAGTGCACAATTTTCTTTGCACGCTACAAGTTTGATCAACACTCTGCTCGCTCTAGACAAAAGATAGTCACAGATCGCGCGATAGCGGTAGCAGGACACTTCTACGCAATCATCTCTCAAAAAGAGTCCATCATACTTGTGAGTTTATACTTATACGAATAGCGCAGAGCATACCAATCTCATCCGTAGCACTAAGTCTAAGACATACATCATCATCACTCAACACGTATAAATAGAGACTTTCTTCTATACATTATTAGATAGAGATACAGGTTACATCATGCATATGATCATCAACCAACGCACTCCCAACTGTTAATACTACACTCGTAGATGGATCATCTCTTACAAACTGGTTCGAGACTGAGACACGTTCGCGAGGAAAGGATACAGAGATAACATTTGTATATATATGCTACACTCTGTGTCTTCGGAATAGAGGTGACACCACATATGCCTTTATTAATTGAGCATAAGTACGCTAATCTTATGAACTGCTAATATCCAATTCAGCACACTAATGTGACAAAGATCAACGAGTTTGAAGCTCCAGCTCACATATTCCCGCAGTCAGTATGCGGAGCTGCAAACAATGAGCGTCTCATACACAGGAATTAAGGAAGAACAATTAATACCTAATCAATTGACAGCACATTGACTACTTCTTTCGATTGCGCTACTCACTGGACACATCTCTCATCATTACCTTCATATAATCCATAACTCATGCCAATATCAGATATTATGTATAGTTATGAAGATTAATTATGATGTCAAACATGTATGAGAACGGGGGTGGAATTATTGTAGATTGAGATATCCTTTCACATCTCACACACAAACTTGAGTCTAGTAACAACAACTTCTGCATGCACTATCTACCAATATAATGTCTAAAGAGACATACACCATTCGGCACCTTCAACTAAGTCTGAAGTGATCATACTCTCTCCATAAAGCGTGGATCTCCAACGAGACTATAGAAAATTGACTTTATACGAGATTTCGATGCGGTCTATAGATCTCGAGATGAGTATTATGGTATGTATCTCATTTATTGTTCTATGCGAACCAAATACGACCCCGTATCTTTCATTCATCTCATCTACGTAGATCTCTGCCTAGACCTTGCCTTTTCCAACACTAAATGTCGAGATAACTCTTATCTTTAGTTACAATTAAACTAACTGTTGACTTTGAATACTGCCATTATCAAGTTAGGCTCTACAATGCAGAGACATCATAGTGTTGTCCTGTATTTGAATTCAAAATAGTGATGCACAGGGGTTCATCTCTTATTATTTCGGAAGATTTATCATCAAACTTTATCACAAAAAAATGTGGTGAACATCTGCGCTCTATAGATGCATTAGTACGCTGATGCTCGCCACTTCAGTGCATACCGACCTTATACTGACCAGACTCTCATACGCATGACAAGCTACATTACTTAGTCACACGTCACCACTTACTCTCTACCTAATACATAGACTTAGCTACATCATCATGCATAACATGGATTAATTTACTTGCTTACGTTGTATTCTAACCTCTGCTCTAGGTTGTAGGATTCACTAACACTCACTGCGACACATTGGCTTTAATCCAGGTGATGTACAGGGCATTAAATTAAGGAAGTGACTGGTGAGACATACTGATGGTGGCATGTTCAAGGATGCAATGTCAGACTGCTCATATTATTTAATCCATGCATAATATATATAATAGAGTAGTATACAGGATCATTACTATCAGATACATCATCACTTATCAGACAAACAGAATACTAACAACAAATGAGAATGACTCTCTAATAAAATAAATAATAGCACCCTATCTACTCCATACTATACCTTATAAATAGGAGGGCTCTTGCACATTAATTCAATCACTAATAATATATATATCGTAGTGTAGTGGATGGTTCAATACTCGTACCTATGAGGGGGGGGTTCGGATGCTAGTTAGACTATTTTCTTTAATCAACGAGGACTGATATGATGGTTAAATACAATACTTTTTGTACATGACATACCTTCATAGTCAACCAGAACTGATAATAGACTCAAATCACCACTCTTTTTATTCTCTTTCATAGGGACTAGATCTGTCTTTTTTTCTATGTGTCTCAATTATAATGCCATATACTTATCACTAACATTCTAAGCGAGGATATATTTGTCAAAGAAGTTTGAGAACATATCAGAAAAGGAGCAACAATATCTCAAATTCGTACAATTAATATGTTAGTTATACATTCTTCAAATATCCTTAATCTACAATACCTTTGAGTTCTGCATTAATACACCAGTTTCTAGTATACTGCTTCTGACTCATATTTATATCCTTTTCATCATCTACATATTCATTACTACAAGCCTCTATTCATCATTATCAACCTCTGACCGCTATCCTCTAACCTGAGTACAGCATTTCGGAGCATGCTTCACACACTCTCTACACATTCTTCTATTATTCTACCACTTTACAGTCTGTTCATTGATTCTACACGTGAGATCATATATCTCAGATTACGATGAGATTCAGAGACCTACATGTTCTTCTCTACTAACTAATTCCTACACCATAATTTCTATCTAGTCAGCATCACGCTTATGTAGACTATAAGTCCTTTATATGCAGCTATTTGCCTCAGGTCCTATGTACTCTCTATAGTTTGACACAAAAATTGAGAGCTGAGTCACCAAGGACACATACTACCCCATCACTCCTTCCTAATTCAGACACTCTCTCATCTCTTCTAGACTGCTTAATTCATACTAATCTTGTACGACTTCATTTACTCTCTAATCTCTGCTTAGTTTATCTAGCTTATTATTCGATTCTTGCTTTAATTCTAGTACTCAACCTAATATCTGTATCATCAACTACTTTACTCTCGTGCGATCTTAGAGACACTTTTTCATGCTGTATGCGAGGTGGGTGGAGTGACGATGAACATGAGTTTGAGAGTGTCTTTGGTTCTGTAGCCTAGCTGAGAACTTGTTCAGAGGTCTAGATATTCACAGTTTCTTTGACAGTATGACCTACTACAGGACAAATGTTAACAGAGGATTATTTCATGACATGAGAGATTATTGTCATTCTAAGCGTGCTATATTAAAATACTATTTACGCCTAAAATTAGACAAACAGATCATGTTATACTGATTACACAGATCAATTCACTCGTGTTTAAAATACTATGGTCTACACATCTTAAAAAGAGAGACTTAGATTTAGCTTAGATTTCGTACAATCGATAGTTATACTCGCTCTTACATTAGGTATATGAACATTTTATCATACATTTATATCTGTATCTACTATTATTACGCTTCTTATACTTATCCAATATTTTATCAAGATAACGAGCGATCTTTGTCTCTTAGAACAATGATAACCTTAAGTTACTATGTCGTCTCAATTATAAGGTGTTTAAGTCTGGCGTGTTATACATCTTATTCGTAGGATGATAACTGATATTTATCATTGTATTTCTTAGTGATTTCATCGTCATATCATAATGGTCTAGTATGTGGCGTTATGTATGTCTCTTGTATCTCTACGTACCCACTTGCAGATACATCCTCTCAACAACAAGGCCGGTCTAGTATATCTTTACGTGGATGGTATTGGAGGAAAAGAGCAGAGTATACTCTGTAGGCTCTTATATTAAGTGTCAGTGATTGAGAATATTAAAGATTATAAAGACTAGAAAAGTCAGAAACATTCGAATTATAAGAGGAGCTAACCATTAGACACATAATCTAATCAAGTCCGATAGTATATAACCGATCACGCATCCTCACAACAAGACCTTCTATCATTTGAGCACAACTTAACAGTCTCAATCAACACTAGATCTCATCTCTATTTAGCTATATATGTTCTAACTTTAATATAATATGAGCTTCTTAAGTAAAATATATGCTATGATATCATACTGTTATAAGTTAAGTCACGCGCCGTTATCACGTTCAGTATTTAAGTACTTAGCTTAATTACATCACATCCAAGTATCCTTAACGTGACCAAACAGTTAGTTCATTACTTACACGATTTTATCTATCGGGGACTGTGATGTGATGTGAGGGAGGGGTTTTGTTGATGTGAGGGGAATGAGGGTGGAGGGGTAGGGGTGTGGGGTGTGGGGGGGGCGGAAAAAGGGGGAAAGTGGGATCTGAGCGTTAGTGACGTAGGGATATAGCACAAGAAGGAACTTAAAAGAGCTATAAACTTTGAGGATAACTATCTGACCGAAAGTGATGTGTAAAATAACAATAAGTGATTGAACTCAATAAGTCAGTTAAAGGAGATAGGCTCTTGCTGTGTGTGAGGTGAGAGCGAGGGGGATAAGGACAATAATTACGAGAACAACAGCTAGGTTAGCGAACATATATGCACGGCTTCAAGAACATTTGTGCACCATCTAAAAAGCATAAGTGCATCCATTAATTATCTTGAACATATGTGCATGGCTTCGAGAACATTTGTGCATGCTATCTAAAAGCACAAGTGCATCCATTGATCATCTTCATCACACACCATAATTTCTATGATTGAGTCATCCCTTGAAACAAATATATATAAAAAATGTTAAATTAACAGTGGACTTGAAAATGAACATGATTTTAAACACACACAAAAAAACATGCACATGACTTTAATAAAATTATGATTACAAATATCAAATCATGAATCCTTTTTCTTCCCTAAACAGTGGACGTGAAAATGAAAACATGATAATAAAAAACCAATTAAAATCATATATCTGATATATATAACCGACCATAAACCCTTCATTTGACACAAACTTAATCATTTTCAACAAGATGTCAATCTTATTTATATAAGAACTTTAATAATTGATCTTAAAAAAAGCATGTTCATACCTGTGTAAGAGCCATATAACGTCATTGTCTTCCATAACTTTTTAAGTGACCAAAATTTTAAACACAGTCTTATGTCATCAGTTAAATTAGTTTTCTAATCAGGGAAAAGTCAAAAGCCCCTTGATGAATAACATATATGAAATAATCAGTTAAATTACTTCGACTCATAATCAAAGCATATTAGATCGACGTCCCGGCCACCGCCGCTTCGTCATCCTCCTCCAACCGCCGCCAACGAAAAAAGGCAGTTCGAGGTGTCAGTTTAACAGATCGAAGGTTTGGGGTGTCGATTTCATAAATCATTCGATGTGAGGGTGTCGATTGGAAGGTGGTAATTATGAGTCGAAGTAAGCAAACTATAGATCTGAAGAGTCCAATAGAAGATTATATACTTGTCTAATAGAAAATGGTGAGTTTTAACGAAAGCAAGAGGAATGATAACGTAACTGAGAAAGATCGGATAATCTATTAAAGTGTTTGAATAATAGAAGTTTAAGTGGAGTGCTGAAATGAGATGGATGGAGGCGGTCAGGGATCTGATAATGATGAATAAGGGATTGAGTAGAAGATATGTGAAAGAAATGGATATTAACTAATATACTTAGAATTGGGTCAAAAAGGGTGTGATGGTTTTAGAAAAAACTATTAATTGAAATTTCATTATTGCCCTTTTCATATTTTAAAACTTTTTACAAATCATCCTTCTTAATTATATTTATGGCATTAATGGCACAAGTCATCTCATCCATTGATTACATGATCTTATGGTTTATATTTGGTTCTATAGGTTCTGTACAAAATAGTGGTTCTGTATTGAAAATCCCACTATTATATATTTTTTATTATATATTTTATTATCATTTGTTTATATTATATAAATAATTTATATATATTTATTTATTATATATATATATATATATATATCTCATCTTATATTTATTATATATAACAGGATAAATAAATGGCATCTCATGCAACTTAAATGCCACCAAAGAATGCCACCTCACCCTTAATTAATGCCACGTCATCTCCTGCTAAAGCCACATCAGCAGATTTTAATCCACCTAGGCAGATTTGAATCCACGTAAGCAATAATTTAATCCACGTATGCATGATTGAAGCCATGTAGGTAGAATAAAATCCGGACTAAAAATGTACTTGCCAAGGTTTGAACTCGGGTTGGTATGCACAAGAGATGACATCTCAAGCACTAAGGCATTTCCCACATTTGTGATAAATTTGGAAAACCAAAATTAATAAGAAACCCTTCATCACTCATATTTGACTTCAAAACCGGAAACATCTTCTCTGATTGAAAGCAATTGAATGCAATATTCAAAGTCAACATTAATTGTTACAAAAAATACGACATATTAGTTTGAAAACCAAGTCAGGCATGATCTCAGATAAAAAAAGGGATTTCATAACAAAAACCACCAAACTCACACAATCAAGACCATGAATTCGATCAACACATAATCAAATTAGTTAACCCTATGTTCATCAAGCACGTTATTTGATCCAAGGTATGGACAATATTGGGTGAGCATTAAATTTTTACATAATTTTTGAATGTGATAATCTAAATAATGTTTCATACATGTTTGACATATAATTAATCTTCATAATATAAATACCTGATTCATGAGTTATGAATTTTTGATTGTGGGATGTTCCAGTTCTCAATCGTGTACATCTCATGATAGGTGCATTTTTTAGCTCAATAGCGAAAGGAGCTGGGCTCAAAACTCTTGAATTTGTTTTGTCAATATGTAATACAGTTGATACAATGCATAATAAGGGATCACCTCTGGAACAGATTGCATATATAACCGAACATCAGTAAGAACCCGTTAAATGACCAACATTAATTATTAACACTTGGGAGGTCTTGGTTGATGTATTTACTAACCATTAAACATAAATACTATTTTATTTTTGATTTGTTGTTGCCTATCAGGATGAGATTGTTATGCTCGAGTATAGTAAAGCTAAACTGAAAGATAGAATTAAAGCAAAGGTACTTCTTTATTATTCTTGATTATTACTTTTTTAAGGAAGACAAACGAACAAAAAAAATTGGCACTATACCAGACGGAATGTAATTCTGAATGAGAATATGGCCACAAACAATAACATTTTAAGAGATAGTAACTTTTAACTTCTAACACTCGTCTAGGATATAGTAACAATGATTAATAAACTTGCACAGCGGAATAATAAAACAAAAATCAGAGTTACTTCAAGGTTTTCTTTATTCATTATATCCCCAAGATCAAATGATCCTTGAGGCTAAACTAACTAATACATAGATGTCTATAACCATCTACTAACTATCTAACTATGCTAACTAACTAAACGTGTACACAACCACGTTTTGTATTTTAGAAGTCGACTCTTTTTGAGAACACACAAAACAGCTTTTCTGGATACTAAAACAAAATTGCCTAGACCTCCTTTTATAGCATAAGATCAAAGGATTTTACATGGAAAACTATTTTAAAAGGAGGGGTATGTGTGGGGAGAGGGGGGGAGGTTTGGACGCAAACATCTATACTATCATCTATCTGGGAAGAGTTTTATCTCTTTTTGACCGGAAGATTATCTATCTATTTCTTCACACATTCATATACTCAGAAACCTAAACAATGAAACGTACACATGGGGGGTCCCCCTTGGGGGGTTGTTTGCATGTATGGTTTCATGGGGGTCGGTTTTTGGTATTAGTCAAAGGGGGGGTCCCAAATATTAGGAACAGGTAAATCGGTACATTTGGTGTAATACGAAAACCAAGATAAGCAAACGATATTACCTCAATTACTGTTATTATAAGATATGGATTTAGTAACACTGTTGATAAAGTTGGGTTATGATAGTTGATTTAATATATATAGTTATGAAAATTGGTGGGATATGATATTAGGGTATATTGTTGGGCAGACTGTTATAAGAGGAGGATTAATAGTTAATGTGGTATAGGAGTGTGAATTGAAGGAGTGGAGAAGATTTGGGAAATCTATGGTTGAAATTTGGTTTTTGGTTATGGTGTTTTTATAGAATAGTGATGTGTTTTTGGGGTTATGTGGGTGGATTTTGATGGGTAAGATGGGGTATGGTTTGGGTTAGGGTTTTTATAGAGAGAGAGATTTTGATGGTGAAATGATTAAATGCTAGGGTTAATGGGAGGTTGAGGTTTGGAAGGTGAGAGTGGGTTGTTGGTAGGTGGGTTGTTTTGTTGGTGTTGTAGGTTGGATGTTTGTTATTAAGTTGTGGGGAGTGTGGGATGTGTGGAGTGAAATCATTAGGAGTGGGTAGATGTAATTGTAATTTGTGTTGTTTGTTTTGGAGAGGGGGTATTTGAAGAGGAGTGTTTTATGTGTATGTTTGTTAATTGGGTATGGTGTGATAATGTTTTTTTGATATAAAAGGGATTTTGAGATTGTATGGGGAGTATTAGGTTTTATAGTTATTTATAAATAAGAATTTTAGGGTGGTGTTTTAAATTGAATTTTTTGGGATAGGGTTAGGATTTGTGGTATTTTATTAAGGAGCGTAACCAATTCGTACAAACAATCTAAATACGAGACTTTGAATCTTTTAGAACATGTAAAACCAAAACCTTCCAGAACAGAAACTCGACACAGTCTTTTCTCATAAATTCGACACCCAACAAAAACCTTGAACAATCCTAGATATCGAGAGCCACGAGGATCTGATACCAATTGTGGAGATCTTTATGACCCCCTTAGAACGTTATTAAGACTCCATCTAGGATATAGTAACGAATGAATTAATAAACTAGCACAACAAAAATAATAAACAAAATCAAGAGTTACTCAAGGTTTTCTTTATTTATTATTATCCCCAAGATCAAATGATCTTTGAGGCTAAACTAACTAATACATAGATTCAATAACACATCTTACAAACTATCTAACTATGTTAATCTAACTAGAACGTGTACACACACACGTTTTGTTTTAGTCGACTCTTATTGAGAACACCTACTATTCCTGGATACTAAAACATTATGCCTATGACCTCCATTATATAGCATACGGATCAAGCTTTACAATGGAAACTATTTAAAAAATATTAATGATTATTGACCAAATCTTTATCTCTTTCATCTTTATCTCTTTTTGAACCAAATCTTTATTTTCTTCTACATCCTTGTAGAAACCCACAATCCACGACTTTTGGTCTTTTGTTCCCATCTGTTTTCATCATGTTTTGTCTTATCAACTCAAATATAATAATTCCTAATAAAATTTGACATGAAATTCTTTTTGAAAAAAATTGTGATCAAACGGTTTTAAAAAAAAACTGATAGAAGACTTCTCTTCTATTTTAGAGTAAGTGCACTGAAGCGGTACACTTCCCTTAAATTCGGGGACCGAGTTATGCATTGTAAATGTAAATAATCAAGGAGAAAAATTTAGAGAAATGACAATGTTTTGAAAGCATTTAAAACTCTTGCTCGAACTTCATTTACACGCCCGTGTCGATGTTAATCAACATTTCTAGGTACGTAAATGTTATCGATTTCAAGAGACATGTCGAGAAGATTCTTTTTGGTATTTTTTTGAAATTTTCTTGATTTTATATTTTGTTTTCATCGGTTTTTATATTTTTCTATTTCTTTTTGTTGGTTTTATATTTTTGTATTTTCTTTTTCAAAAATATTTATAATCAAAAATAAAGAGGAGAGAATAAAAATATTTTTACAATCAAATTTCGCATTCGCAGTGACAGTTGTAGCTTTAGACATGAAGTGGATGAAGTTGAGTCAGGTTGTTTGTTGACGTTTAATTGATGCATGAGTAGTAGTGACAAAAACGGAAGACTTTAAAACAACTGATTTCTCCATTGGAAATATTCGACGAAACAAAGGACCGAATAGTCAAATCCAGCTTATTTAGACGTTGTTTACTCTGAGTCCAGGCCTGCTTGATGAACTTCTTTTTGACATTGTGGTGTCGAGGCTGAAACCGTTCTGTTCAAAGACGTGTTTGACATTGAGGTTCGAGCTTATCTTTGTAATCAAAGTCATCTTTACATTTAAGGATCGAGGCTTGAACTGATGTGTTCAAACGTCATCTTTCCTTCTGCTCATATCAATCTGTGAGTCCACTTGACAATGGTTTCCTGAGATATCAGCCTTTCAAGCAACCATAAGCTCCTAAGATTTTCCTTGTTTTGACATTACATAACTACCAACACTTAAATCAAGACTTTTGTTACCTTCTGAACATGATTGATGTACGTGCACTTACATCCAGAGTTTGTTGCATTCATGAATATGAGGGATATCTACATTTGAACCTGTGGGGTCAATGTTAACCTTGCTTGTGCAAGAGTCCAATAACTGTTTACTTGTAGGATCCATCCCACCTAAGAACCACCAGAGATTTGAAAATTCTACCTGTGGGTTTCCACCTAAGATCAGATCTAGGAGATGTTTTCTCATACACAACGGGAGTCTTATTAGGAGAAAACCTATGTCTTGTAGAGATCTGCCTACCAGGTTTTTGAGTATGACTCTTTTTGATCTACGGGTTTGTTACTATTTCTGGTCTTATAGGATTGAATCTTAGCACGTGAATTTACTTCCTTCAGGAGTTTTGTTATACAAGCATCATGATTTACATTAAAGACACATTTATGACATGTGGAACAAACAAAGTTTTTAGAATCTGAGAAAGAACTAAAAATCTTAGAGTGATCTGCTTTGGGCACAGCCATTTTCGTAACGCGACTACTCTTAGATACAGGCAAACTCATAGATGTTTGATTGTTGCTCCTAGGGTTTAGTTTGCTATCATTAGTAGTGCATTGAAATCTAGCAGAAGGCATCATGCTAGTTTTTGAGTTCCTGTCTCTTTCTTGTGTCTTTTTCTTAGCTTTATCTAGATAGTGATTATGAACCATGTCATTTGAACTAAATCTTGGTTTTGCAAAGGCGGATTCTGTTTTCTTAGGCAAATAATGTTGAGTGACTGGTTTTGACAAATTCTTATTCACATCAACTTGGGAGGCAAACCGTTGTTTTGACATTTGAGCCCTTTTAGATTTAAACGCATTCGGTTGTCTAACAACTGATTGGTTTCTTAGTGATGGTAAAACCGGTTTCCCCAAGACTGATGTTTGATCAAACTTAGTATCTACACTATTTCTTTTTAACTTCCTTAAGTCATTTTTTAAAGCAGCAATTACAAAAACCTTTTCCTGAATCTGAGCTTTTAATTCAGCATTATTAGCAAGCAAAGATGTTGTCTGTTCTGTAGTCTTAGATCTCGTGATTTTAATAGAATCATACAAATCTTTGTAATGCTGTTTCAAAGTCTCATTTTCCTTACGTAATTTAGCCACACTATGTTCTAATTCGATGTTCATTGTTTCAAGTACATCAATTTCCTTTTCAATCTTGGCTTTATTACTTGTTTCATTCAAAATTTGACCATGTTGCCCTGATTTTAAAGATTGATTTTGATATTTAAGTTCGAGAGCAATGCAATGTGCTTCCATTCTTGAAAAATCTTTTTGAAATTGGGCAACTGTCTCTTTGAGCAAAATATTTTCAGACTCGAGTGATTGTTTTGAGTATTCAGTTGTCTGGTTATCAGGTGATGAATCAAGCATAGGACTTTTAACTTGACATGTTTCAGGATACTGGTCAACCCTACCTTCAACAATGATTTCAGGTTGCTCAGTATGTTGTTGTCCTATAGCAAAGATATTGCATTCAGCAGTCAATTGTACCTCAGCCATTGGCTCTTCGTCATAAATGGGTCTGATATCTGCATCATCAGCATCTGTATCATTCCCTGACCTGCTGCTATCATCTTGCACTGTTGAGTCTGTCCTAATGCTTTCTGTGTCAACCAAATCAGCATCCAATGCTTTACCCGTATCAATCTTACTCTCTTGCGTCTGCATCTGTCTTTTATTCACCCTTCTTTCATACTGTCTTTGATGACGTGTTCTTTCAGCAACGGACTTCTTAACATTACCCAGGTGTTGGAGTAGTGTATCTCTGAAGTGTTGAACCTCGAGTCCAGTGTATTCAACAAAGTACGTGTCTGTCATTTGACTGTCATAATCCAATGTAAACTTTGAATTGATGAACTTCTGGAACTGGTTGTTTACCACCCAAAAGGCTGCCATGGATCCATCTTCTTGAAATTCATCTTTGTCAAGTTGCTTTTGTAGTTGATCTACGTTAAGGAGCATTGTACTTGTGAAAGTATCAACATCTTGACCAAAGAGTGACATGAATGCCCGTTTGAATCCATGTTCGATGCGAGTGCCTTTTAAGTCATCTTTTGAAAGAACTTGAAGGTGTGAATGAAGAGATCGAAAATATGCCATGCATCTTTCTTTTTCTTTTGATATCTTGTATTTGATTGCATGAGCATCTTGTGTTTCAGAATTCAAGCTGCATTCCTTTGCTGATTCGCTGGATGCAGTCTCTGAATTACTGTCTTCTTTCTTAGAACAAGAGTTTTGTTTGACAACTAAATCAACTTTCAATGAATCAGTATTCAATGCTTGGGTTTGATTTGAATGATTTTCTTGTGTCTGCATCAACGTCTTTTGTTTCAACAAATGTAGAGTCCGTTGTTGATGAAGAATTATCTCAAGCATGTATTTCCGAATGGAATCCATGGTACAGATCATTGCATCATTGAAGGATTGAGCATTATATCTTGTATATTTCCTGATACGCTCTTCGAATTCTGAATTGAAAGCATTTTCAAACTTTGTTCTGAGATTAGTCAAAGTAGTTGTGCAATCAGTGCTAGAAAGTATATCTTTAGTAAGATGTTGTTATAGTAAATCCAAGTCTTAAGAGAACGTTCTCTTGAAGATAGGCATGGTGCCATAATCTTGTAAAGTTTCTGAGAGAAACTTAAATAGTGACTTGATTTCTTTAAGACTGTGCATGCATCTTCTTCTTGAAAGTTGTGTCTTTTCTTGAATGTTAGAAGTTGAACACGAAGAAACTATGATATTCTGAAGAACACTTGATGATTGTGTTTGCAAATTGGTATTTGACATGTTGATGAAGTTGTGAATGGATATCGGATCTTAAGTGTTATGAAGTGTTGATTGTATTATGGTGAGAGAGAATACAATTAACTTCCACGGGATTTTACAACTCTATGATTAAAACCGAGAAGAAAAAGATTACTTGTCGGGATTTTACAAAATCAATAGAAAAACCGTGAAAGTAGACTTGATTTGAAGAAAAATTTGGTTAAACTAAAGTTGACATGTTTCGCTTAAACTGTTGCATATTTTGCTTGGTTAAAATAATGCATGTTTCACTTGTATGATCAAAACTTGTTTCGCTTGAAAAATCAAAACTGCATATTTCGCTTCAGTTTCTATGCATATTTTGCTTGAACAAAATCCTGCATATTTTGCTTGATGTTGAACATATTTCGCTTGGCAATGAACATATTTCGCGTGATAGTTTAACATGTTTCGCTTTGACTGTTTAACATATTTCGCTTCTCATTTAAACCTGCATGTTTCGCTTCAGCGTCTAACATATTTCGCTTAACATTATTAACATGTTTCGCTTCGACTTATACCTGCATATTTCGCTTAACAAACGTACATATTTCGCTTGAAAATTTCCTACATATTTCTCTTACGCTTGTCTTACATATTTTGCTCGAGGTCACATTTGGGTTAGGACCACTTAACTAACAAACAAAGTGTCCTTGTCTTGTGAAGCAAAATTTATGGATCTTGATCTCCCTTGTATGACCAGTTGGGACCACAAAAAGGATAAGAAAATCACAAATAAGCTTCAAAAATAAGCAACCGAAATAAGATTGAAATAAGCTCTAAATAAGCTCAAAAATAAGCAACAAGAAATGCAAGGATGTGACTAGTTTGAAGTTAAACAAGAAGGACGAGTGTTTTGTGCAAGAACACGAAACAAATAACAATCAAGGATCTTAAAAAAACCGTGAGCTTATGTGAGGAAATAAGCCACGAAAAGAAAAAAAATAAGCCACAAATTTAAGAGCTTATAATCACGAATCAAACACACGAAGGTGTAGAACAAGTGAAGCAAAGAGTGAATGATCAAAACAAACCAATAAGACACAAAAAAAAACTAAGACATGAGCATATAGTTCAAAATAAGCTACGAAAATCTTAAATTGAGCTTATTAAACCACAAGAATCGAACACTAAACACCCCTTGGCTAGTGATACCACATGTTCTTCTTAATAATAATCCTTTCACAACAACAAGCAAACTCGAATAATCCCTAAATAATCTCTAATGAGCTGGCAAAAATGAAAGAAAGAAAAAGAGAGAGAGAAAAGAACTAGGAAGGTTAGATTAGAGAGAGAAATGTGAGTTACAAGTGTGAGAAAATGCAACCAACACCCTCTCCATGTGTGGAGAGGGTTTCTTTTATACCCTTGAGCCATAAGTGGCATGTGGGTTTTTTCTACTTGGGTCGGGCTTGGCTAAACTTGGGCTTTGAGCCTGAAACACGAACAATATTAGATTACAATCCAAGCCCGTTGAACCCGACTAGCCTATTACAATACAAGACCTAGTTTGACTTTATAAGACCTATAACATTCTTGTTTGACTTAATATAATTAAGGCTAACACCCATATCAATAATGTTCATAGCAGCTTCTTGTGAAACCCTAGATGAATTAGGGTTTTCTTCTTTAGCAAAACCTAATCACCTGCTGCCTTCTTTATGATGACATGAAAAACAAAATCACTAACCTTTATTAAACGTGCCAACTGCTGTTCACGTCAAACCTACTGCCATGTCTTTAATTAAAGAACCATGCTATATCTGCTGCTTGTTCTCCGAATATAGGAAAACTTATTCTCCTTATCAGTAAATCAAAACCGAATATGCATAAAACCCTATTTTTCACCGAATCTGCCAGCCACTGAAAATCACAGAAACCATACAAACAAAACCTTGAATCCTAGATATCATGAGCAACCTGCTCTGATACCATATGTTAAGAATCGTTTTGCCCATCTAGGATATAATAACATTGAGTAACATAATATGCAGCGGAATAAATAAGAACATCAATGTTATGAACAAGGTTTTCTTTATTCATACTAATAATGAACTATAAACTAACTATTAAGCTAACTAATAATACACACGTTTTCTTTATGTGTCTAGACTCTCATTGAAGAGATCTAACTATGATGAATAATTTAAACCAGATGCCTATGACCCTTTTTATAGAGGATTTACAAGAAAACCTAGCTTACATAGGAAGCTAACTTAATTTATTACATTAAGTCCTTGTTGTTTCATCTTTCTTCATTTATGCATATGTAGTTTTGTAATCATCAAATTTGAGATCCCAACAGATGAGTTCAAAATGCCTTATTGAATCAAACCCGAAAAAGGAACAATGATATAATAAAAAACAATTAGGGTCTTAATGTGTATACAAATGAGCATCGGTTCAAAACCGAACCGAACAGACAAAAACCGACCCAAACCGAAAACTAACTTTGAGAAAAACATGAATCAAAAACTGAATCGAGAAAAACCGAACCATGAATTTAAAATTATGTAAAAACTCGCTCGTACACGAGTATTATAACTATATAAGTATAAAATATTTATTATAACTTTGTATAAAAATCTTACACATTACAAAACCATAAATTTATGATTTGTCAAAATATTTAACCTCAAAACAAAGTTATTAAAATAATATTACTGTTTTTTACGTGACAAGTTCTAAAAAAATTTGCTATAAAAGATATAAATTAAATTTTATAATTTCTCAAAACAAAGTTGAAATCTCCCTCTCACATTTTTAGTTGTCCCGCTTAAGTTTTCAAAAAAGTCAAATTATCCCTCCATCCAAGTATCCAGCTATTATCAACCTCACATCTCACATCCTCAAACTTATCTTCTTCATCACATCTCACATTTTCTCTTTTAGTCTTCAACTAAACCAAACTCATTTGATTGTCTCCCTTATCGATCCTTGCTAGTCACCATCTAAAGTCGTCAAACACATCCTAACCAGTCACCTTCCACAGATTGTGATGATATATAATCATCACTCCTGATTTTATGTCATATATCCATAAATGAGGTACTTTAATGTGTTATATATTTTATTTAATCGTCATTTTGTGGTGTTTATGGGTCAAGTTCGTGTTTTGGTGATTTTTAGGAATCAGGGTTCATTTAAACCTGAATCTACATAAGTTGGAACATTCTTTCTAATACAAATGATGCTCGCAACAAGGTAGTCTCGTTTATATATTCTCATTATTTGCTTAATTTCCATTTTCTAGTAACATTAAGTAGACAGACGAATTAAAGCCATTGGAGGAGATGTGGAGCTAGACCATCCTTTTATCAATTTGTTTTGTTTGTAATGGCAATTCACGTGGGTTGTTGTCCTCTATTTTGTTTAATTTGTCTATTATATTCTCATTTCTTTAACATAATCACATAGATATATAGAAAATGGTGTGGCACACTTGATGAAAGTTTACAGTCACAAAGGATATAGAATGGTGTTGTAAAAGAAGAGTATTGGTTATAATTGTCTATCTTCATTTAGTAACTTTTAAATCTTTTGTTTGTTTTCATAGTCACTATTTTAACTGGATTGAATATCAAGAGCCTGTAGAAAGTGTCATTCTTTGTCGTGAAGTTGATTCTGCTGTGAAGATGTCATAAGAAAATTGGTAAAATGATGCGGATATCATTAACCTTTAATTTATGTTCCTAGATTTTAGATTATTTCTTTTATACATTTGTTATTTTAACTTGTAATTCAAATGTTAGACTCGAGCTTAGATTTGAGCTAAGATTTACAAATTTCAAAATATGACTTGTATTTTTAGCTTTTATTTGGATGATTTGTGTATGTCTTTTAGATATGACCGTCAGTGTAGCTCAATTTTCTAGTAGTGAAAATATATCTTTCTGTCGGAAATTTATGATAAAACTATTGGGAATAACTGTGGGAAATCTGTGGAAGATTCTTGATGTAAAATGTGGGAAATCAGTGGGAAAAGATTCGTGAGAAATCAGTGAAAAATAACCGTGGGAAATATGTGGCAAAAAAACGTCGGATATATGTGAAAAATGGTTGCTAGAAAATATGAGAAATTCATTGGAAAATGTTTGTGAGAAATATGTAGGAAATTAAACCCACGGATTATCCACAGTAATATCCTTGGGAAATAGTCAACGCTCCGTGGGAAAATCAGTGGGAAAATATTTACCCACCAGGGTTTTACCATCGGAATAATTCTGTGTGAAATCCGTAGAAAAGGGCCCTTACCCACGGGGTTTCCCACGGATTTTACTGTGGGAAAACCAGTTTGTGTGGTAGTGACATACCAATAATTAATATCCGGTTTGGACTCGATTATGCGCCCTGTTTGCACTGATCATCCATAATACCTTGAGCTCGCCTTAGTAAATTCATGTAAGGCATCTAGGCGTTTTGGTTGAAGTTAAGTTGTTTATCTCATTTGTTCGCTTCATGACAATGTAATTTCATGTTTTATCAAACATGAGGAATACAAAATACAACATCGTATTGAATCTCAACTTAAAATTATCGTGTTCCAAATTATAATGACATATTGTTTTGATATCACTTGTAATAACCCAAGTTGTACACATGCTAATCCAAGAGTATTAAATCTCAACTCAAAATAAAAGCATAATAAAAATTATTGGTAACCCGAAATACAAAGCTGATACATAAATATTTCATCTAATATTGTTCATGCGGTATACACTATTATAAATTATTCCACTTAACTCAATTTCACTTATCTTCAAATTATACTAGACGTTGATCAATAGCCCTTTGGTACAAAAGTAAATTGTACCATCAATGAATCAAATTTATCCTAGATTTGGTATAAATTTTAAATGCATGTACCACATGTCAATAACTTTGATGTAAAGGTATATTTAAAACACGTCTTATATAAAAAGACTCATGAATTTACTTAAACTATATGTCGAACCCATCAATATCAAACCCTTTACGATATGATCTTATCTTTTTTATTCCTTTGGTGAAACCCTTACAGTCATAATAGCCCGTGCACGAGGTTTTACATATAATTTTGCATTTTGATAATACCGATCTATATTTAACGTTTTCCTAAATTATTAACATTATTAAAAATGGGAACCTACAACCCAAACGCATTTAATGCGTAAATGCAACCCGACCTGAACCCACCGGAATCCTCCCAACAATCCTTTTTTCCTGCTAATCTTGCCAAAAACCGCCACTCCTGCCTGAAACCCCGCAAACCCGGTTGAAACCCGACCCAAATAAAACAATTGTTAATTAAAGAATCCCTTGACTCATCTTCAAGATTGATGACTCATCCTTCACCTCCCCACTATCACTATTCATTCAGTCTCTGAATTCTTCCCTAACACATACGTGTTTCATTCTTCTCTCTTTCATCACACACATCTCTTAATATTTTGTTCTCTCTCTCTCTCTCTCTAAAAACATATCTCACTGATCTATGGGTTTAGGGTTTGTTTTAATTGTGGGTTGTTCTTTGTTGCTGCAATTATATATACGTCATGAGGCTTTGCTTGGTGGTGGTGGTTTTGGTGGCACAATTGTTGTTTCGTGTTGGGGTTGCTTACTATTTTTTTAGCCTAATTAATCTTGCAAAAATGGAGGTATATGTTTTCATTATCTCTATTCTTTTTGTTTACAATTATGGTTTATGATTCGGGCTTGATGGTGACAATGAGAGGTAATGAGAGTGTGGGAGAGATTGAACAGTAATTTTTTAAACCTCCAAATTCATGAATACCGCTCTTTGTTTAAATTGAATTGAATGACGCTACCTAACGCACTCTTTGATGCCGCTGGCCTCTTCGTCGCTGCCATTAATGGTGTGTGGTGTTGGTGGTCGGTAGGTGACGTTGGTGACCTTACATGGTTGGTTTGTTTTGTGCTGGGGATTTGCATGGCGGTTGCACTCTGTTTTTATGCTAATGCCGGTTTCTTGCCTTGGTTTGGAATCTTATATTACCGGATGTATAATCTTTAACGGAAGGTATATTTAGAAGATTTAATTCTCAGTTTTTAGGGTAAATTGTTGATGTTCCATTGTTTGAGGATTTAATTATGTTTTTTTTGGGTAAATGTAGAGTGTTATAATGTGGGGGATGATGAGATTTATTTGTCGAAATGTTGATGTTTTAGCTTCTTTCGGCCGTTTAGCTGTCTTCTTTTCTAATACCTTTTATTTCGTGAACTTGCAGATCACTTCTTTTGGGCAGCACATACTGCTTTTCTAAAACTCGATTGTAAGGTACGAGGTAAATGTAATATTAAGAACTGAATTTTGGACATTTTACTATTCTACCGTTGAAATCGTTAAACGAGATATGTTTGTTCACAGAGTTGGTCATGAAGTTTTAGGATTGTTTAACTTCTTAACAAAAGTTCCTAATTTCTCAAACATCGCCCACATTATAACACTATACATTTACCCAAAAAAAGTGCTTATCGAATTATACGAGGGCGAAAGAAGAATTTTTGGAATATAATTGGTCTAAACTGCTTATTTGAATGCTTGCTGCAGTTCTATTCTTAGGGGTTCAGCGCGGCTATTGACGCGACTTCGAATCCGAGTCAGGTTTCAAAGAAGATCGAAAGATCAGTAAAAAAAGAAAAAAGATCAGCGTTTAAAAAATCAGAAGAAGGTTTAGTTTTTAAAAAAATTTAGGGTTTTTTTTGTAAATTTATAACCATCTTATTCGGCTACTTTTATTGATGTAGAATGGATGCGTTTGGGGGCTGAAACATGGTGAAATGGGTGTGTTTTGGGGGCTAAAGTAAGGCTAAAATTGGTGAATTGGTAGGTTGAAGTGGGTGTGGGATTAGGGGCTGAAATGTGGGTTGAGATATGTGCGTTTGGGTGCTGAAATAGAGGCTGAAGTTGAGAGCTGAGATTAGGATGAAACATGTGTGGTTGAGATCTGAAGTGGGTGTGCGTTTTGGGGCTGAAGCGTGGCTGAAATGGGTGTAGGATTAGGGGCTGAAATGGTGGTCAGGACTTGGGGCGTGTAACAGAAGCAGAAGCAGGTAACGGTCGTCGTCTATAAACGTGTTTGGCTACTATTTACACTATTATTATTTTTAGTTTCAAATTTATATTTTCATAGTTAATAATAGATTATGTGCAGCTTATTTTGTTTGCCAGTATAGTATGATTTATTTTGTCGATTTTTTGGGACTAAAACGACTAATTTTGTTTCAGGTGTGGCCGCATACTTTCTTTCCGAAAAGGCATAAGGCATCTGAGCTACACAGGAGCTGAAGCTGGGTGGGGTGGTTGAGGTTGATGAGAAACAAGTTATGAAAAGTGAGCAGGGTACGGTTTCGGTTGTGGCGTGCGCGGGGACGGTTTTATAAGAGTGAGGTCTTTTTTCTAAGTCAAAACAACTGAAGTGGTGTGTTAAAGTTGTTTATTCTATTAGGCATTATGTCTCAAAATATGATGGTTACACTAATATTCCTGAAAACAATGAAGATGAGGAGGAGGTGGTAGCGGTAATGTGCTCGTGTGCTCGTGTGAGTAGCGGTGGTGAGTGGTGGTGGGTTATGTGGTGAGTGGTGGTGGTGGTGGTGGGTTCTGTGGTGGTAGTGCCGAAGGTGGTGGTGGGTGAGAGGTGATGGTGTTGCTGTTAAAATCGCCAAAGAAATTTATTTTTATGTTTTATGTTTTGTGGTGCTTCTGTAAAACTCAAATCTGCTTTTGGTACCAGATTAATCCCGGGCGACATTCTCGGGCGACATGTCGCCCGGGAAAACTACAACTTTGTCGTTTAGCGCAAAATGGCGCCATAACAAAAATTTTGGAGGGCCTTTTTAGCAAATATAAAAACGTTTCCCGTGCGACATGTCGCCCGGGAAAGAGTTTATTAAAAAATAATAAAGTTTTATAAATATATCAAAATTATAATTTTTACATGTCGCCCGGGAAAGCTTTTATTAAAAAATTATAATTTTTACCAAATGTTTTCCCTGGCGACATGTCGTCCGGGAAAATGTTTATTAAAAAATTATAATGTTTTATAAATATATCAAAATTATAATTTTTACTAAAAGTTTTCCCGAAGCTTTGATAAAAAAATTATAAAGTTTTATAAATATATCAAAACTATAATTTTAAATAAAGTTTTATTTAAAATTAATTTTTATAAAATATATAATTATTATTTACAATTATTTTTTATAAAATATATAATCGGTTCGTTTCGGCCGGGTCGGTCCGGTTTCTCGGTTCGTATATAATTATTATTTAAAATTATTTTTTATAAAATATATAATTATTATTTACAATTAT
>BQNB010003234.1:33728-116656 GCA_026074375.1 Tanacetum coccineum
ACCAATATTTGTCTAATTTTGGTGTTAGTTGCTAATTCGACGGGTGCTAATTTTAGAATGCAGCGAAATTGTTTAGTCGTTGCTAGTTTAGCAACAAATATTTATGGTCATTTGAAGAAATACCAACTAAATTTTTTATTGCTAAAAAATTGCAACTATATTAAAATTTTACTTGCTAAAATTAAATGCTAAATACATAATTTAGCAACGATTTCTAATTGTTGCTAATGACATTTTTTTCTAGTAATGACATATAAGTACATTCAAAATCAGTTTTTCCATAGTATATGTAAGTTATATAAATGTAAACAAAATTGGTATTACATAGAGCTGGTTAATTATATGTATTGTTGTACTCCGTTAAAATTTATGAACTAATTCATTAGATTTATCAAGGCATGGAACTAGCATCCTAATTAAATCGAGTCATAATTGTTTCAAGATTTTTAGTCATGTTTTCCTATTTTAGAAAAATCAAAAACCGATTATGTCCTTTTCTTTTTATAAAACTTTTTTTAATAATTTTATAAAAAATAGTCAACTATGTCAAAAACAAAAAATTACAATAATTAAATAATTTTATAGAAAACTGTTTTTTTTTGGTAACCAACGTCAATAAATTACCATAGAATTCTATAGTTAAACCAACATGTCTTGAAAGTTATGATTTATTTGTCTACGACAATGACACGACGAGTTATAACTTTTTTTAAAATAAAATGTTTCCTTCTTTTTTTTCCTACGGAAGACCCTCTCGCACGTTGTGAGTCATCGTATGTTTTTAATGAATATATTTTATTAACAGTAAGTTTTATTTACCTATTTTTTTTCCTCTAAAAGTTTTTTAAAATAAAACTTTCCTTTTTTCCCTCGGAATACCCTCTCGCGCTGTTTTAGTCATCGGTCTGTTTTTTTATGAATAAAAAAACCCTTTTTAAGTTTTTTCTCAACCTCCCGCTGCGCTAATCGTCCTGACAACGCGCACGGACGCGCAGTTTTTTTCCTTTTTTTCAAAAAATTCTATCTAAAATAAAATTTTCTTTTATTTTCTCGAATACCCTCTCGCATGCATTAAATGCCTTTGCATTTAGTGTCTCATTAAATGCACCTGGTTTGACCGGGGTGCATTAATATCGGGTCAACCTACCGGTCCGATCTTTTTTTTAGGAAAAAAAAAAGTTTTGTTTTTTAAATACACTCTTCGCACTTTTTGAGTCCATCGTAATTTATTTTTTTTATGAATAACACTAGAACTAACCACGCGCTTCAGGTGCATTAAGTTGCATTAAATGCACCGGGTTGACCCGACCCGGTCCGAACATTTTTAAATTTTTTTTTTAATTGTTTTTTTGCTTTCTTTTCCAAAATATTCACTCGCATTTTTTCATTATGCGGTTATTGTCGGTCACCCGACCCTGTCCCCACCCGACCCGTTCCTTTTTATTTACAGAAATAGTCCCCTCAAGATATTTACAAATACCCCCTCGCACTATGTGTTACATTACGGAAAACTATCCCTCATTTTAATATGTTTTTTATAAAATACCCCTTTCCCCCACTAGCGTCGACCGTTGTTTTTTTTAGCATGCACCAAAAGCAGTGCTTGAATCGTCTTTACTCTAACGACCAGTTAATTTTTTTTTTTTTACAAAAATATCCCTCTAACACTCCAACCCAAAAACACCGCCAGGCCAAAAGCAGCCCCGCAGCGTAGCGCGGTGAACCTAACCTTGTCAGCTAATTTTATCAAAGCATGGAACTAGCATCCTAATTAAATCGAGTCATAATTGTTTCAAGATTTTTAGTCATGTTTTCCTATTTTAGAAAAATCAAAAACCGATTATGTCCTTTTCTTTTTATAAAACTTTTTTTTAATAATTTTATAAAAAAAAGTCAGCTATGTCAAAAACAAAAAATTACAATAATTAAATAATTTTATAGAAAACTGTTTTTTTTTTGGTAACCAACATCAATAAATTACCATAGAATTCTTAAACCAACATGTCTTGAAAGTTATGATTTATTTGTCTACGACAATGACACGACGAGTTATAACTTGATTCATTCAAACAACATCTATATTAATTAACACAATTGGGTGTGTTTGGGGAGGGGCTTATAGGAGCTTATTGGACTTGAGTTTTTAAAATAAGTCGGCTTATAAAATAAACCCCGTTTATCACGCGGGCTTATGAAATCATAAGCCCCTATAAGCCCCAGCCTCATAAAAGGGGCTAAAAACTTTAGCCCAGGGCTTATGAACCATAAATTACATATTTGCCCACATAAATATCTTACATATACCATAAAACTTATTTAATTATGTCATTTTTAGTAATTTTGCAATAATAAGCCCCAACCCCAGCCCATTTGCCAAACAAGTTTACAAAAATACAAATTTTAATTTCGACTTATAATATAAGCCCTAGCCCCAGCCCCAACCCCAGCCCCTCATAAATACTTTTACCCTTAGTTTGTTAACATAGCAAATGTAGGCTGTGTTTGGCAAAGGGCTTATCGGGGCTTGAGCTTTTAAAATAAGTCGGCTTATAAAATAAGTCCCATTTGTCACGCGAGCTTATGAAGTCATAAGCCCCTATAAGCCCCAGCCCCATAAAAGGGGCTAAAAACTTTAGCCCGGGGCTTATGAACCATAAATTACTTATTTACCCACAAAAATATCTAACATATACCATAAAACTAATTTAATTATGTCTTTTTAGTAATTTTACAATAATAAGCCCCAGCCCCAGCCCATTTTCTAAACAAGTTTACAAAAATACAAATTTCAATTTCGGCTTATAATATAAGCCCTAGCCTCAGCTCCAGCCCATCACAAGCCCCAGCCCCAGCCCATTTCGCCAAACATAACCTAAGGCTGGGGCCGGGGCTTATATTATAAGCCGAAATTAGAATTTGTATTTTCTAAAACTTGTTTGGCAAATGGGCTGGAGCTGGGGCTTATTATTGCAAAATTACTAAAAAGGATATAATTAAATAAATTTTTGGTATATGTTAGATATTTTTGTGGGTATATAAGTAATTTATGGTTCAAAAGCCCCGTGCTAAACTTTTTAGCCCCTATTATGAGGTTTATATTATAAGCCGTCTTATTTTAAAAGCCCTTTCATAAACCCGCGTGACAAAAAAGACTTATTTTATAAGCCGACTTATTTTAAAAGTCCAAGCCCTCATAAGCTCATAAGCCCATAAACAAACACAGCCTATGTTTTCACTAAATAAATACATCAATAGCCGTTCGAAACGACGTGGTTTCACAATGGCCCAGATTTTGGTTTTGGTTGGGCTTAATCGGTTCGACCCTTTGTTTTTTTTATATTGTTTGTCTCTCTCACACACACACCACAAACACACCTCGATTATCCTGGATTGTGTCTCACACACACACGTACCTCGAATCTTCCATCAAACACTTATCTACAGATTAGTTAGGGTTTATTTTAGGGTTTTTGTTTTTTGTTGAGTTTAATGGTTTAGTTATGGTGAATTATGGTGCGACAGTTGCGGTTTTTTATTTTAGAGGTTTTCTTTTGTTTTGATTGTGGTGATTCGGCTGTGGTTTATGTTTTTGGGGGTGATATTAAAGTAGGGTTTCAGTTTATGTTCGGTTTATGGGTATGTGTATGATTCTACTTTAGGTTTGAAATTGATGTTAGTTCAATGTTTATATGTTGAAATAACGTTTAATTAACTGTGAATTTCGTCATATCTGAAATTTAATTGTTGAAATTGTTTTGTTTGGTTATGGATCTGTTGGCCTGACATCATGTTGTTTTTTATCTTCAACTGTAATTTGTATGTTATAAGTTTATTTCAAAATAACTTGATTGTGTATGGTTTTGTATTACCTTTTGATTATTTAGATTTGGGTGGAAGGTGTTTGTTTCAGTTTATGGTTTGGGTAGGCCAGCTTCTGATGATGTTGTTGAAAATAGGTAGAGGTGGAAGGTGTTTGTTTTGTTCTACATGTATTTTGTGGTTTTTGTATAAATTTTGATTGTTATTGTATCTTAGTGGGATTATCCATGCTGAGTTTATGGTTGCCGTGGGCAACCTTTTGTGGTTATAGCTGAGGGATACATTTGGTGTTATTGTTGTAATTGTAGATTGGACACTTATGGGTTATGTGTGTGTGTGTACATCTCGCTAAAGCATGCCATACTCGGTTTGTGGTTGCAGCTGTGCGGGGTATACGTACATATTTTAAGTTCTTCATCTACTTACTTTGGTACCTTGGCGGGGAAACTTGAACCTGAACTTGGGTATGGTTGCAGCCAGTCCATGTGATACTTGAATTGTTACTTGAAGTGATGTAATTTTTGACCGCATGATTTTCCAGATTTAATTGCTGCTAAACAAATCAGACCAATTGTCGTTTTTTGTATGATTTTAAATTTGTTGCCTTAGATGCTTATTGTTTGATTGCGCAACCTTGGTCATATTCCGCGACGTTGTTACTCGGGTTATAGTCATAACTGTGCTGTGTGTATGCTCTTTAAGCCAATTAGAAATTGTTTGTTTCGGGTATGTTAAAAACTGTTCTTTATTTATATCCCATTTCCTGGGCTGTGATGATTCGCTTGAGCGAGTTTTATTCGTTTTACAAAAATTTTATGACATGTGATATCTGAGCCGAAACACACATGAAATTGTACATTTATTTTTTATTTACAATGTTCGATTATTATCGAATATACATGGTGATATCGGTGTGTGAAAGGTGGGGAAAGTATTAACCAGGTTGTCTTTGAGGATTGCAATCGTAGGGAGCCTCTTTGTTATTTCCCCCATCCTTTTGACACAGATACCATTACGTTTGGTTGCGTTCTTATTCTAAATACAAAACATGCAATTTTGCAAGTTTTCGTTTTTAGTGTTTTGGCGAGGCAGACGTACCTAGTTTACAGTTGTAGCAACACTAGGTGTTTCATTAGGTAAAATAATGGTGTGTGGTCTCTCTTAATGGCTCGGTTGTGAGAAAATTACCTGAGGCAATGAGGATCTTTATCTGCATTTATACATTTTAAGAATGGAGTTTATAGATGCCGGTATATTGGCAGGCAGCCTCCACAAACCATGGTTGTAGCCAAGACCGGTATTGGGTTCTCGCTCTCTATTTGCAGACCTAATATTTATGGGTAATGTGGGTGCATATGTAATTTATGGAAGATTTGAATGTTGGTATGTACATACATATGGTTCATAAATGATTATGTGTTTTATGGGTCTAAATTGGCATTGCCAGTATTTCGCCTAAACAGCGTGATTTTGAACAGATATTGATGGATTTTATGGTATTCTTTAGAGGTTTGTATCTTCACTTATACTTAATGCGGTGTTTTTCAAAGCCCATATCTTGGCGGGGTAGCCACAGTCAAATGGTGGTTTCCGCCGCCATGCGCGTTTGATATATCTATTGTACAATTGCACACCTATGCACCCAAAATGATGTATTTGTCTGTTGCTTACACTTAAATACTAATTGGCAATGATGATAACTTTCGGGTTGACTGTGTCGTGCTTCCTTGGACTTGTATGATGGCTCGACAGTCACACTAGGTGTGTGATTACAGTTGTATGGGGTGCCCAGTTGTACTGTCGTTTACATTAATATAAGCCTAATTATGAATAGGTGTTTCGGACGATGGTGTTCTGTAGCGCCCTTAATGTTTTTGGGTTAAATGGGTCATCTTCATCGACTCTCTATCATTCTAGAATTTCTAGTCATTGGATTTCACCTACTCATTGTCTATTGGTTAGAATATATGTACGTTGCTTTTGACTGTTTTAAGGTGTTGTTTAATACTTTATTTTCCATGTGTATCTTGCTTATTTAATGCTGCATAGGGTTTGTTTCGATGCAAAATTTACTGCCTGTGTATATGTTGTACGAGTTATTTGATTTTCCTTTATCATATGCCGCTAGTTTTTTGATGTATGATGCATGTTGTTTTGTGATTTAGGTATTTTGTATTTGGGGAATGTTGCCAGCCGCTGTTACGTTAGTGATGTCCTCATGTTTAGTGAACAGTGAAGTCTTTCTATAGAATTATCATATTATTTGTCTACTAAAATCTGAGAACCAAGAAAAGGTTGGTTTTTGAATCTGCAGTCGCTTGATATGACCTTATATCTTGAATAATATTCATGAACCGCGTTTATCTTTTGTTTCATCAGAGAGAATCTCGTGTGTATTGTTTGTTCGTTAAGGCAATCGTGATAGGCGCCTACGTTTATGTGTCTGATATGTATAATATGCCGACATTGGTGGGACAACTTCATCCAGATTGAGAATGTAGCCATGGAAGATGCTTGGTTTTCTATAATAGTTTCAGATCTGAGCCTTACTTCTGTGGATGAGTGTATCTGCAACTGTATTTCTGAATATTCAGGGTATGTACATATGGTGTACACGTGTGTGAGACACTACCAATAAAAGAATAAAAAACTAAAAAAATGTAAGTAAAGGGTTAGTATTTGGTTTTTTGTACACATACGTCGTATGCTCCATATCTTTATCATGTATCTTTTGTTGATGTAGAACACTTACAATGGTTAGTGTTTGGTTCTGAAAAATGAGTCATGGTACAGATGTGGATTGTGTGTCGTCTATCTTTTTTGTGGGTCGAATACTAATTAGCATAATTTGTTGTTTCTAATTATATAAACACATCAATAGCCATTCGAAATATTGTCGTTTCACTATAACCCATATTTTGGTCTTTTGTTGGGTTGAATCGGTCTGGTCGTTTAGTAAAAAAATTATCTTTTTTTAAAAGAGAGTAGCTAAGGCGATGATGATTACTTTCTGCACTAAATCCTTCCTAAGTGTCGTTTACCACTTCTCGTCTTTGGGCAAGGCGACCACTCCCGTGTTGTGGTTGCAGCCAGTGCCGGTGTTAGATACCACTTTTGTGTCTGCAGATCTGAGCTTCGCTTTTACATTATATTTGTTTGTTTCAGTTTAGGGTATTTGTGTTCAAATTTTGGTTTGATTTCTGCGGTACTTTGCTTTGTCTTGAGGTGAAATATCTGAAACCTCTAAAATGATTGAGAGTTGTTATAGACGATACACTTTACTGATACATAAAAAAATTATTGCTATATGATTTTGTGGTTTACAGGCGATGCGACCTTTGTGTTTGCAGTCCAATCCGTTATTTGGTGTTGCTTTTCTAACTGCACATCACACCCTTATGAATTATGGTTGTGTATGTATTATGTTCTTTAATTAGGTGAACCCTACCATCTTGGCGAGGCAACCACACTCGGTTTGTGGTTGCAGCCGGCGGGGTGTTATACTGGGTATCAAAGCAGCGATAACTGTAATTTGTATGTACATATTTTAAGTGTGTTGTCTACCAATTCCGGTATCTTGGCGTAGCAACCTGAATATAGCTATGGTTGCAGCCATTGACGGAGTTTGGTTTTCCATGTCATGCATCAATAGCTCTTTAAGCTGATGTACTTTTGAACTGCCGTACTTTTGTGCTTTCAGTTATGCTTATCTTATTGCATCAGCCAAATTGAGGTTGTGGTTGTACGTATACATATGCTCTCCAAAGCAGTTCCAAACTGTTTGATTCAGGTGTGTTAAAAAGACGTTCTTTTTTTTATGTTTCGTTTCTTGGGCTATGATGATTCACTGGATTGATTTTTTGACATTTTTACAACATGTGAAATCTGAGCCGAGGTACGCAAAAAATTGTACATTTTTCTGTATTTAAAATTTTATTTATTATACACTATGCATAATGATATCGGTGTGTGAAGAGAGAGAAAAATAAGAACATGGTTATCTACGAGGATTACAATCGTAGAGTCTTTTTGCTATTTCTCCCATCATTTTTACACCGATACCATTGCCTTAGTTGTGTTCTTATTTTAAATTAAAAAAATGTGCAATCTTGCAGGTTTCTGTTCCTTAATTGTCTTGTTGGGACTACGTAATACATGGTACATATGTGGATCGTGTTCCATCCATCTTTTTCCGTAGGCAAATGTTGATCACGACTATATGTTATTTCTAATTACATAAGCATATCAATAGCCGTGTGAAACGACGTCGTTTTACTATGGCCTAAATTTTGGCTCTTTCCTAGGCTAAATAAGTGGTTTGCTGGATTATTTTTTAAAGATTGTAGATAAGGCAATGATGCTTACTTTTGGCCTTGAATTCTTACAAACTTTCGTTTACCAGTTCCCGTCTCCCGTCCTTTGGTAGGGTGACCACTCTCGTATTCTGGTTGTAACCATCGCCGGTGTTCGGTACCACTTTTGTTTCTACACATTTGAGCTTCACTTTTACACTATATTTATTTAGCTTATCAGTTAGAAAACTCGGCAAGCGTGCCTGGGAAATGTAAATCAACACTTACATTGGTTTCCTCCTTTTGCGACTTCCTGTCGACTTTGGTCGTTATTAAATACTCTAAGTAGTTATTCGAGATTTAATAGAACAAAGAAGATCATTATTTTCTTCCGTTCTTATCTCTTGCCATCCACAACATGTGTATGGAAAAGATATATGTTAGCCTCAAAATATTGAGTCGAACATGGAATCTTCGGTCTTTATTAAATATTCGTTGTAATAGGCCAGAAGGGTAAACGGGTTCGTAATATTAATCTAATCTTGTATGCATTGCGGGCTTAAGCCCAAGCAAATCCTGAGCCCGACCCATTAAGCAAACCACACGGCCCAACTAAGGTTAATAGGATCCGCCCAAGTTGTGGTACAAATACCCCTTCTCCACAATGAAGAAGGGTTGGTTGTTCATTTTATGTAAGACAAGCATTTTTGCAATCTACCATCTTTCTTCTCTCTCTTTTCTTTCTTTCTTCTTTCTCTTTTAACCATTCGTGTACTATGCATAGCAAAGAAGTGATCATGGTTTGATATAGGGATAACATTTGGTATCAGAGCCACGGGGTGGGTTTAGTGATTAGAATAAGCTCTCAAAACAGCTTATACAAGCTTATTATATGCGGCTTATTGTGGTTTTACGTTTCCAAGTACTTATTTGACTACTTTTTCTGGGCTTATTCTTTTGAATATTGCGAAATAAGTAAACTCTTTGAAGACTGTGAAATATGTACTTGAAGGTTACTCATTTGTAATTTCCCTTTTACACATAGTAATCCAAACACCCTCTTTCTTCTCTCTCTTTTCTTTCTTTCTTCTTCCTACTTTCTTATCTATCTTCTTTCTATAATTATTGTACAAGTGAAGTGATCATAGTTTAAGTTAGACCCAACATTTGGTATCAGATCCCAGGTTGCTTTAATACTCGCAAAAGCACTTCTTGAGGAATATAGTTCCTAGGTGAAAAGTTAGTCAGTTGGATGTCAAAGAAATAGGACTGCACTGCAATGTCTACAGCAGAGGCAGAGCACATGGCGTTATCTGCGAGTTGTGCTCAAGTAATGTGGATTAGGACACACCTCAAGGATTATGGCTTCAACTATAACAAAATACTGTTGTATTGCGACTCTCAGTAAGCCATAGCAACTCATGCAACCCGTATAGCACTTCCTTACCAAGCACATCAATGTCCGTTACCACTTCATAAAGGAACATGTTGAACATGGTATAACTGAATTGTACTTTGTCAGAACTGAATACCAATTAGCTACATATTTACGAAATCTCTTTCACAAGAAAGGTTTGAGTATCTTGTTAGATGAATTGCTATAAGATGTTTGATTCCAGCACAACTGGAGTTTCTGACAAATGACTTTGCTTGATATTTCATCAAACATCGACTTTTAAATATTTTTGAAGAAAAGCAAAATACAAAAATATATAACCTATAAAACCAAATACAAAAATATAAAATTTCAAAAAGCAAATACAAAATCAGAAAAAATAAAAAAATTTCAAAAATAATCTTCTCGACATGTCTCTTGAAATCGATAGATTTACGTCCCTAGAAATGATGATTAATATTGTCACGGGTGTGTAAATGAAGTTCAAGTAAGAGTTTAAACGTTTCAAAACATGTCATTTCTAATTTTCTTAATGGCTTATGGGCAAATCAGTACATAACCCGGACTTCAAATAAAAGAAAGTTTCTCTATAAAGATAACTTACCCTAACAACGAAAAGGTCAATCTTCTCGGTCTTGAGCGGTTTATACAAGACATTCAAAGTTTTGAGCTCAAGAAAAGGACAGTGTACGCATAAGTGCACTTACCCTAAGCGCTAAAAGAGAAGTCTTCTAACATGTGGTTTTTCAAAAACCAAAGTTTTAATGATTTTGAATATATCAAATCACGACAATTCTTATCTATTCAAAACATTGTAAAACGTCTCTTAATAACAACTCAGTAATAATAATGACAACTCAATAGAATGTTTGTTATAAGATGATCCAGTGTTTGAGCATAATTTTTCAATAATTATTCAATGACAATTCATAATCTTTCAAAATTGTGTGTTCAACACTGTCTCAACCTTAATTTTATATTCTTTTTACGACTTGATATTATTTTATTTGGTGTCAAACATATGTAAAATTAAGGGGAGCAAGAAGAAAAGTTCCACATAATACATGCTGAAACATTTTTCTCCCCATAGAATCTTCATGACAAATTTTAGTCACTTGGTATTTCAAAAACTAAGTGACTTAGTATTTAAAATAAGGGGAGAAATGTGATTAAAATGTGATCTAGAAAACAATAAATGATCTAAAAGACTCAAAGTGCTTTTATACTCGTACCCACATGTGTAAAACACTTTCGTTTATCAAAGCACGTGTGTATGGGGAGTCCTTCATAAAATGAAATTCTCAAAGTGTCAAACGTTTTGATAATTCTATCAAACATTTTGATTGATTTTTAAGGTTTTATGGTTACGATCAAATACCCAACAACCATACCAATTTCATGATGATTCTGAAGTCATAAGGTGGTTAGATTAGGTATTAGTCATATGATCCAACCAAAACCGAAGGGATCTACCCAAGGACACTCCATAGTTAGAAATAGCAGTCTTTAGGTATGATTTGGAGAAGAATGAGAAAAGAGAATAATGCAGACTAAGGCATGATTATCACTGGAACAATCACAACATGGTGATAGTAATGACGTCTTAGTAAGCATTGAAGGGGGTTGAAGAATGAAAAAATGTAAGGATAAATGGTCTAAAGAAAGAAGCCCTCCAAATAACTTTAGGCAGAAACCGGGTCAATACATATGCTATCAGTCTTCACAAAGATGAATTCTGGTATTGAAGAATGACATCATGGACCCAGTGATGCACTGCACAACCCTTCTCAGGCATTCAAGTTTCTCTCAACAGATACTTGTCTCATTTGTTACAGAGATCAACACGACCTCTATTGACTTTCTCACTCCGAATTAGTTGATATTTAAAAGGTAACAGTCAGCTCCAGCCTCTAATTACTAAAACCAAAACGCACAAATCGAGTCTAGAGCCCAGAGATCAATAAATAAATCTCATTATGACACATTCCATGACAAACACTTGTTGAACACCATTAAGTTCACAAGCTGTCAACAAGAGTCCTATGCATTATCCTTGTGATTCTGACAGAACATCTGAGTGATACTCTTTAGTATTCACAGTGACGATGGAAATACTTCCAATGTCAACATTAAACAGCACTACGGTAGGTGACTTGCGAGATTCTATATGGATCAAGCTTGTGTCAACTAGATATATCGATTTTGGTCCAGTAAATGAAATGATGACTCAATCAGAAAGCTAGTAACTATTGGATTCACTCTTATCGTGTTGTCTACTTTGAGACGTTCCGGTAAAGAGAACAAGCAAGCATGGTGAATCTAATACATCTGTGTTAGAGGATCTTATGCTTTAAGTTGAAAACCTTGTTAAGAAGATTCTTCTAAAATTGAATCTACCTAATGACATGTACAGTAGTTATACTGTAAAAACGGTCCTCACGGAACCGGTGGTTAATGTCACCGATATATGACGAATGACAAATCCATATTCGTTTATATTTGCTGTTTATTACTGATTCGATAAAAAAAATATATAATATCAAATAGTAATAGTATAGAGAGTATCCCGTAAGATAAGAAAATTATTTTAGTAAAAATAATAGTCTATCTTCCGAGTGTTGTTTCCACGGCGAGAGATGAATTAAAATTCACGAGAATGTTTCGTTTGATGCTTGAATGACAAATATTTTAGTTTTGGTTTTAAGCTAAAAATATAATATAAAAACTATAATAAAGCTAAAATAATACTAAAACGGGCATGCTCGCTAAATAACAATAAACGACAATGACAATAAATTAAATAACAATAAACTAAACAACAATCAACGAGCAAATAATAAACGAGCATACCACAAGTCTACGATAAATATGACAATAATAACAACTAAACTAAGCATAACAATAAGCATAAATGAATAAAGCAACAAATAAACATACTAACTAAGCATGGTAATTAAACGGACAATAATAATAGACATGTTAAAATAAAACTACAACTAATAAAATGGAAATACTCGCTAATCATGGCAACTAAAACTAATAAGCATAACGATAATAATAATCATATCAAGCTAAATAACCTAGAACTACTAATAAACTACGAGCATAATGTAAAACAATAACAATAGCAAAAAGTAAACTAGACATGGCAATAAAACTAACAAGCAACAATAATGATATCTAGTCTAAGAAAAACGGCAATACGCATAAACGTAATCGCTAAACATTATAACTAAGCTACGAGCGACAAATGAATCAACGATAATAATAAACTAAACTAAACATGGCAACTAAAATAACAATAATAGGCATAACGGTAAAAGACATAATAAGCAAATTTAAACTATAACTAATTAGAATTGAAATGAGAAAGGAGATAGAACCCGAATGCTGAAACCAAATGGATTATAACCACCCGATCTAATAAACTAATAAACTAGCTTAATAGACCCATAAGCTCCGGCCTTCGAGGTTGGATCCGGTACAAGCCACAAAACAAACAAACATTATGATAGAAAACTAATTAACTATTTTATAAAAAAAATTATTAAAAAAAACTATTTATATAAAACTAAAAAATTTTGTGGAACTTCAAATTCAAAAGAACTTAAAATAGATTTTTTATAAACATAACTGATTTCCAAAATCATTCTTTTCTTTTTTGTCTTCTGTTGGGCCAAGCCCAAACTAATGTTCGAAAATCACTTTGTACAGGCTTTTAAAAACACTAGAGCCAAGGCTTCCTAGCCAATAAGCCAAATCGATTTTATGGAATAAAACAAGTAAAGTTAAGATGAAACAATAAGCTAGAAACAATAAGCTATATAAAACTCTTAATAACTTAATCCGAATAATCTAAAGGGGGAATAAGCTAAACTTATTCGAACCGAAATAAGCCTGCTATGTTTTAACAAAAATGAAACTACTAGTTTTAAATTCACTATGCTAACCAAAGAACAATTTTTAAGCCGAAACATGTCGAGAATGAATCTAAACAATAGCCGAAACTAGATGAGATAAACCAATAAGCTACCTAAACAACGCTTTCTACTCGAAACAAAATTAAGTAACTCTCGGATAAGCAGTTAAACTAAATACTACATCTATTTTTAAACCAATAACATAAGCTCATCGAAAGTAAAGTATGTTGTATGAAATAAAACTAAGTATACTATATGAAATAGATTCATCGAAATAGCTATTTATAAGCTAACCGAACTAAGGCCTTTTCCCAGTCGAACCAAAAATAAGCCATACGACAGATTATTTGATAAATAAGCTACGACGGAAAGAAGTCAAGAAAGTAATAATCAATATAAATCAAACACTTAACCTGGTAAACCTCTTATCAAACCTTCGATAATTCACTATCATTAAAGGAATTCCAAATCTTATTCTGAAACAAAACGAACCACGAACCCATCTAAAACCCAATATGTTACATAACTGAAATATAAGAAATACAATAATGGAATTAAGTTAATCTACTCCTAAAATTACTTACTACTTTACTCCTAAAATTGCTACAGCTCTCTACCGAATAAAACTAAAAATAAAGACAGAAAATAGAATAAAAAAAATGAAGATAAGGTTCCCCCCTTCTTTCTTTATATCTGCGTCACATATAAGCAGAAAACAATTCATTTTTGGGCCCTTCATTAACTTTTGTTTGCTGGATTCATTTTCATTCCTGTAGTTGGGCCGAGACTTAATGAACACTTGCAGGGCCGGATATTACTTCCAACTGGGCCTTGGGCTGGGTTATAAGTGGCACTTGTATCATTTTATTTAAATCTTGGACTGGGCTTGTGAGTATGGGTCGGTTCGACCCATATAAATGGTGTCGGGCCGACTCAATAAAAGATGAAGGCACCGTTTGACTTGAATTTCCGTGCTCTTTTCAATCTCGTGCTCGGTTTCGTCCGGTTTTGCTTTTTTTTGTCCTTTTCTTGATATATGTTACCTGTACATACACAAACACAAAAACAATCATATACATTGTATTTTTCGTACATTTTTAGTCATTTAAGCTCGTTTTATTAGGATAAAGATATGTGTATTTAAACATATACCAATTACTAACATTAAAATGCAGGTACAAACAATGGTGTTGCAGCCGGATAACGCCCAAATTATACATGTTTTCTATGGCGTTATTTGTATATATTTTATCATTTATTGTGAACTTTCAATACGTAATAGTCTAAATTGCTTGCAGGTTCACTTGAAGACACTACTAACTAAAACTCAAGAAATTACGTACTTTGAAAGATAAATACAAAGAAAAAAAAAGATTTCAAGCTAAAAGTACAAGATGTGCATCGCACTCCACTATTGTACGCCGCACTTACCTATATAACCGAAAACCGCCGCACTTATACCTAAGTGCGACGCACTTTCCATCTAATGAGAAGAAATAAATGAAGACTTTAATGCAAATGCATTAACACACTAAGTGCGCCGCACTTCTTCAATCAGCATTTAATACTATCGCATTTAATCACCAAGTGCGCCGCATAATTACTTTTATGCGCCGCACTTTATCACCCAAATTCAGCCTAAAAATAGAGGACGAAATTTCACTTTCAATTCATTCGTCCCACTCCTCTCTCATTCTACAAATCTTCTTCTTCATACACACACTAATCCTTTTGTCCCTCATCCATAAAAACACCAAAAAACACCACTACCTTTGAAGAATAAAGATCTAACGATCAAGAACGAAGACGGTTGTCAACTTTATTTTAATTTTTCTATTTTTTTTATCTTTTACTTATACTAAAAAGAAAAAGAAAATATTTTTTTTACTTTTTTATATATTTTATGATTTTTTTGATTTTGGAATTATAAAACAAGAATGAAACTTTCAAGGGTGAAAGGATCTTCAAACCAAATCAAACACAAAATAAAGGAATCTTAAAGACTAGTCCCCGGCAGCGGCGCCAAAAAACTTGATATAGGAGTTTTATATACCTAAAATATATATAAAATAAAATACTTCAAAGAGCAATTAAGAAAATTCCCTAAGGAAAATTCACCTCAAAAATATATATAAATATATATAATACGTATATTTAACCGGAAAAATATGATCCACCCAGGTCGTTTCCTCGTTTTCCCCCAACGACAGTGAAATTTGGAAACCTTGTTTAAGCGGGTTATGAATTTGAATAAGGAAAAATAAAGATATTTGATATCTAACTACTAAATAAAAAGCAACAATTAAAATTGAAAATTTAAGCAAATTTAAACAATTAAACAAATACGGAAAACAAATAAAACGCGACAATTAAGCAAATGAACTAAATTTAAGTCCTAAAAATGTAAACTAAATTTCTAAACCTAAGATAGGACAAAAGAAAATTTTAGGAAAAAAGAATAACATTTTTTTTTGATTATTTTTGAATTTATTATGAATTAAAAACTAATTTAATCTAATTAAATCTTAAAAAATAGCAAATTAAGTACTAAAAATTTGGAAAAATGATTTTTAAACTTAGAAAAGTCTAAAATAACATAAAAACTCAGAAAACTATTTTTAACTATTTTTAAAATTAAAATCCTATTTTTAAAATTAAAAATAAAAACTTAAAAATGAAAATTAAGATTTAAAAAGTGTAAAAATGATTTTACTGAATGTAAACCTAAAGCTATTTTTTATAAAACTAAAAACTATTTTTTTGTATTTTTATAAAACTTTTTTCTATTTTTTATTGATTTTTTAAAATTTAAACTTTCAAAAAATGATAATAATTAATCTACTTAATGGAAAATTACCAAAATTTCAGGGAAAATCAAGAAAGTTACAAAGAAAAAAAGTTAAGAAGTAGAAAATTAAAACCAAGGACGTCATCATAAATTAATAAGCAACAAATAAGCCCTGACCGAAATGCTACGGCTTATAAATGAAAAGGGAAATTAAAACGTGTATAAGTATTTAATGGAAGGAAACACTGATGGATGAGCTATTGTAGCATGGTGTTAAGTCATTGGGTCTATAAGTGTGAGGTCTCAGGTTCGAGGGTGGGCAAACCCTAACTTTTTGCAATTTTTATTTTTTTTTGCTTTTTATGAAAAACTAAATACTAGGACTTAAAGAGGACACAAAATTAAGCAATTTTAATAAAGGGGACATAAGCTGAAACAAACTAATAAGCTCTTAAACAGCTTATTAAAGCTGCTGTATCAGTGAGTAGGGGTTTCCCTATGGTTTTACTAAAACAGCTCTAAAAAGCTCAAATTAAGCTTAAAATGAGAAACAAAAGGAGATTTGGAAAGCCTATGATGTGCATGAGCTTATTAAGAAAAGAGAAAAGAGCTGGAGATACATTTAAGCAACTAAAAATGATGATAAAATAAGCAAACTCAGACAAAAAGCAAAAATGCACAAAAATCAGATTAAGCTAAAAACTCAATAAGCCAATTCAGATCCTGAGCTTTAAGCAACCTTATTAAACAACTAATTAGCTATGAATTTAAATAATAAAACCTAATCTTAAGAGCTAGAATTTGAAATTTAAAAGCTAATTTCTATTGCTAACGGTGGTGTATAACCTAATCTTAAGAGCTAGAATTTGAAATTTAAAAGCTAATTTCTATTGCTAACTGTTTTTGGTCTTTTGGTTTTTTATGACTTTTGACAGCAAAATAAACTAGGAAGATAAGCTACAAATTGCAAATTAAGCCCTAATCTGTATTAAGCTATGTAAAAACTATTACCTACTTGAATTTTATAAGCTAAAATCTAAGATTTCCTAACTAATAATTAAGCCAAAAATGTCAGCAGTGGTAACTATGTTACCACTGCTAGTGCAAATGGCAAACCACAAACAAAAAAATGCAGAGATCCTTTAAGGAAAACCTGCACACTACACTCTCTATCAAGTGATTGTGAGCAAACAACAAGCACAGAATTTCCCTAGAATGCTTGGATCAAATTTAAACTTAGCAAAGAAAACTAGAAAAATGCCCTGGTGCAAAACTATGAAAAATAAACTCAAACTTTTTAATTATTGAAAACTATATGATAAAAACTGAATCTACCACTCATTTTAAAAGAAACCCAAGAGACTCAACAAATTGCACACCCTAAAATTTGACTTTTTGCAGGTCAACATAATCCAGCCTATGCCCAAACACTATCCGTTTTAGGTCAATGACAGAATTAATATGAGCTTTAAAATGAAAATAAGCCTAGAAAAACTAATCACCAGATGAACAACAACTTTTAACTAACATGATTAACATGATTTAACAACTAGATTAATTAGAAATCAAAATTCTAGATTATGTCATCTAATATTTTTGGTTTTTATAGCTTTTTAAGACAGAAATTGAGATATGAAGATCTAAATATTTAAACTAAAAACAGAAGATAAGAAACATATAATAAGCACAAATGAAAACAACTAAACTAAAATAAGCAGATAGAACAAGCAAATAAGCAGTCCTATACTATTAAGCAACAATTAAGCTAATTGTGAACTAGAAATGAAAACTGGAAAAGTAAATGAAAACTTACTTGTGCCTTAGCTTAACAAAGGCATGAACTGCTCTTAGAGCTTTTCTACAAGCTCCCTAGCTTATAAATAAGCTAGGATAATAGTCCTTGGGAGTTCCTTCATTATTAACTCCCCTTCCATATTCAAAAGTCCAAATTGCAAAGGTAATTAGATTTAGAGCGATTTATAAAAAAAGCTTTAGGTATGATTAAGGTTTAATTCAACTCAATAATAAGCTTATAGACTTATTAGAGCTTATGAGGGCTTATTGACAGATTTGAGCTAATGAGTAAAAGGTTTTGAGAGAATTTGAAAGGTAAACACATGATTTATTTAATCAAAGACATTCATTTCATTACATAAAAGAAGATTACATAATTCAAAAGACAAATTACAATAAGCAATATTTAAGCTAACCTAAATTATTGAAAACTAGAAAAAGGAAAAAATAATGTAAAAAGAAGGTATCTTGCGTGTGTGAGTGAGATACTAAAACCCTTTGATTAGACTAATTCGTCCCTGGCATCTTGTTAATGAGCTCTTAAATTTACCAATAGAGCCCTCAATTTCCATTTGCCCTTTGTTTTACCTTGGCTAGAGAAACTAAAGTGATGATGAACAGTAAAAAGGATCTTGGCGCCAAGTTTATAACTGAACGAGTTAATTCAGTTTTGACTTTGGCCAATTGTCACTTCTAGTCCCTCTCTTTCCTTTTCCAGGAATTGCAAAATCGGTCCTTGTGGTTTATATAAAAGGGAAGTGGACTAGGTTTTGGACTTATGGTTATGGGCTTGGATCCGGGTATAGAATTTTAGGGTTTTTCAGGCCCATTAAGGGTTCTAGGGCCCAATAGGAGGTGAGGGGTAATTTTTGGACTATGGTGAAACTTGGAGGGTTGAAATGAAATATTGTGGGTTTTGTCATTTTAGTGGTTGACTGCTGTTGATCATTGTTTGACTGATTTTGACTGAAGGCTTGACATTTCTGCTTCGGCTTTGAATCTTTGGCTTCTTTTTGTAGTTTTCTGATTCCCGTGTCCGTGCTTGCCTGTTTTTGACTGTTTTCTTGTGATTTTTGATATATCCGTACATGCACACACAAAACATAAATACAAGCACATTTTTGCCATTTTTTGACTGTTTTGGGTTTATTTGGGTTATTTTAGGTACAAACGGATATGTGTATTTTTCACTTATCAAGCTTAAACTCTCAGAATGTGGCTTTTGTATCTTCAGAAAACACCAGCAGTACTAATGAAGCAGTTAATACTGCTCATGAAGTTTTACTACTAGTTCATAGGGACAAGCTTCTTCCACAACTTATGCTGATGATGTCATGTTTTCCTTCTTTGCTAATCAATCTAATAGTCCACAATTGGACAATAAAGATTTAGAGCAGATTGATACTGATGATCTTGAAGAGATGGATCTCAAATGGCAGGTGGCCATGCTTACCATGAGGGTGAAAAGATTCTTAAAGAAGACAGGAAGGAATCTGAACTTCAATGGCAAAGAAACTGTTGGCTTTGATAAGACAAAGGTTGAATGTTACAACTGCCACAGGAGAGGTCACTTTGCTAGAGAATGCAGGGCACCAAGGAATCAGGAGAATAGAAATGGAGATGCTCCAAGAAGGAATGCACCAGTGGATACATCTACTACAAATGCCCTGGTTGTTCAAGATGGGATAGGTGGTTATGATTGGAGCTTTCAGGCTGAAGAAGGCATCACAAACTTTGCTCTAATGGCTTATACATCCCAAGGTTCATCAAGTTCATCAAGTTCAGACTCTGAGGTACATACTTGCTCTAAAGATTGTTTAAAATCATATGAAGCTCTTCAAAAATAGTATGATCAACAGCATGAAGCTCTTAATAAATCTAATCTAGAAATAATAGGTTATCAAATGGGATTAGAATCATTAGAAGCTAGGATAGTTGTTCATGAAAAGAATGAAGCTGTTTATGAAGAAAATATTGCATTTTTAAAGTATGATGTCCAAGTGAAAGATATTTCTATCAAAGACCTTAAAAATCAGTTAGAAGAAGCTTTAAAAGAGAAAGATGATTTGAAACTTAAACTAGAAAAATTTGAAGAATCATCAAAGAATCTAACTAAACTGATTAATAGTCAAATAAGTGCTAAAGACAAAACTGGTCTTGGTTATGATAGTCAAATGAATGAGAGTGAATTGAATAATATTCATATGAATGAGAGTGAAGTGGTTCATAGTGTGTTTAACAGTAGAGAAAGTGATGTGGATGATAGTCCAGTAAATGATAGATTCAAAATAAGTGAAGGGTTTCATGCAGTTCCCCCTCCCTACACTGGGAACTACATGCCCCCAAGACCTGACTTATCTTTTGTTGGGTTAGATGAATCTGTTTTTCAGTCTGCAGTGAGAAAGACCACCACTAGTGTGCCTGAAATTGAAACTAATATATCTAAGACTAGTAAGGATATTGTAGGAAAGCCTAAAACTATTAGGCCTAGTGTTCCTATCATTGAAGAATGGGACACTGATAATGATAATGATAGTGTGTTTAGACCTAAATCTGATCAGACAAAACAAAAGTTCACTAAAATCAATTTTGTTAAATCTGGTGAGAATGTGAAATATGTTAATAAGGAAAACACACATAGGCAAGTAGAGTATCCTAGGAAAAGTCAAAGTCCTAGGGATAATAGAAGAAACTGGAATGGAATGATGACTCGGAAACTAGGAAATGGTTTTGAGTTTATAAAGAAAGCTTGTTTTGTATGTGGGAGTTTTAACCATTTAATCAAAGACTGTGATTTTCATGACAAGAAAATGATAGAAAAACCAGTGTTGAATAATAAGGAAAGGGTTACTGGTCAAAGGGAAATTAGACCAGTATGGAACAATGCTCAGAGGGCAAACCACTAAAATAAATTTACTCACCCACATCCTAAAAGAAATTTTGTTCCAACATCAGTTGTAACAAAGTTAGGCCAAGTACCAGTTAATACTGCTAAGCTAAGCTCTCCAAGAGCAGCAACATCAATTAGTACTGCCAGGCCTGTTAATACTGCTGCCCCTAAATCAAAAGTGAATGATGCATTACCCAAAAAATATTCTTATTTTAAAGCACATTTACCATGGCTTTTAACCAAAAATCAGCAGCTAAAACTAATAATCTTAATGAAAAAGTTAAAACTGCTAGAGTTAACAATGTAACTACTGCTGGGTCAAAGCGAGTAGTAATATGCTGTGGAAAAATGGGGAAAATGTTTGAAGTCTCAGCATGCTGGATTTGGAGACCAAAATGAAATGTTATTTACCATACCTCTAAAGACAGTGGATCATACTATGCCTTAAAAGATTTACTAGTTGATCTACAAGGCAGACTTAATGTCAGTAATGGCGTGGATCCCAAGAGAAACTAATTCTCTTATTTTGAGTGCAGGGTAATCCACAATATGCTTTACAGGATCAAGGGATTTTTGTAAAACGGATGCTCAGGCATATGAAAGGAAAACAAGACATTCCTTACAATTATCAAGTGATTGATGGTGGATTTGTTGCATTTACAGGAAGTCCTAAAGGAGGTAAAATTAATGGAAAATGTAAAAGGACTGGGAAATTAGAATTTGAAGATGTATACTTTGTAAAGGAACTTGTGTTTAATCTTTTCTCTGTCTCATAAATGTATGAAAAGACAAACAATGTTCTTTTCACTGAGACTGAATGTCTTGTTCTATCTCCTGACTTTAAGCTACTTGATGAAAGTCAAGTCTTGCTTAAAGTTCCTAGACAGAACAACATGTATAGTTTTGATCTAAAGAATGTTGTTCCTTCAGGAGGTTTGACTTGTTTATTTGCAAAGGCTACAATAGATGAGTCTAATTTATGGCATAGGAGGCTTAGTCATAAAAACTTTCAAACTATGAACAAACTTGTGAGGGGAAACCTTGTTAGAGGTTTGCCTTCAAGCTCTTTGAAAATGACCATACTTGTGTTGCTTGTCAGAAGGGAAAGAAACGTAAAGCTTCTTGTAAAGATAGCTTGTGAGCTCTATCAAGGCCAACCCTTACAACTGTTGCATTTATGGATTATTGGGCCAAATCTTAAGGAGTATCAATCAAAGACCATATAAAGTCCTTGTTGTTACTAATGACTATAGTAGGTTTAGTTAGGTTTTCTTGTTGGCCACTAAGATTTAAGGACTTGTGGATCCTTTTTAGGGGTCATTTATGACGTTAATAAATTCACTATTTATTTTTAGTATTGTACACGTTTGCTTTTAATCGTAATCGTTAAGTTAAATTGCGTAAGCTAAAAATGATCATTCAATGTAAATGGGCATTAAACAATTAAATATTTACAAACAAGATGTGTTAAGTTATTATTTTTAAGGTATAAGGATTAATTTTGTTCTTTTATTTGTATTGGTTTCGTATAGTGTTTTGTTTCACGATAAAAATACGTTTAGGAATTCCGGATCCACCAAAACTTTTCTTCGCTTCATCAATACACTAAATTATACCCAATACTCAATAAATTTATATAATATCATCACTTATAACACCTATAGGGCCAGACATATAGATATGGATACAAGAAAATATCTTACAAAATAACACTCCTTGTTTTCATAGGATGATCTCTAGTTTTAGGAACCATGGCTTATTTTTCTTACTAGCTCCGATAGTGTCTTGACCAAAGACTTCCTTATTTCCCTCAAAGTGTTTCCTGACTAAGTCCTAAGTATATAATGCCTTAACTAATAACTAATTAAATATCACTCTCATTTCCTTAGTAAAATTTTCTCACATCTCTCTTGTTTGCTATCATAAAACCCACGACAATATCATCATACCAAATCCATACAAAATTTTATTTACAACATTTACACACATTCCTACATGATATATAAGGTAACCTAAAGTGTTTAGAAGGATTGGTTTAAGCATTTACAAGGGTTAAGCAAGGATAAAGCAAGATTAGGGTTTTGGTTGAGATTAGGGTTTTCAAGTCTTGCAAGTTAGGGTTTGGTTGCTAAACAAGGGTTTAGCTCTTGTTGTTCATCACCACACATCATATTATGGTCTCTAAAACTCTTTATGTATTTGCATTTATGATTTTATAGCATATTATAAGTTCTTATGTAGCTAAATTCACATTTAGGTGCTTTAAATAACATGGAAAATGGAATTTTTATTTATGATCATGGTATATTATGCTTTAGTCATGAACTATATTATTGTTTATATCATGTTATAATGGATGTATAAGTGATGTACAAGTTTGGTTTAGGTTTAAAAAGCTTATATAAACAAGTTATCTAAAATGTATACTTATGAAAGTTACTAAACAAATAAGTATGTACACATATGGATCTTGTGATTCTTGGATATTTTTGGACAATTATAGACTTAAGGACCCTAGGAAGGTAAGAAATGTGATAATAATCATGGTAATGGACTTGTAACAAAGTGGTTAAGCTAGAAAGTCATAAAAACTAATTTTAAACACATTTTATCAAAAACTTCAAAGTGAGTTGTTTAGAATTCGAATTTAACATATTTATTTTATATTTTTATAAAATACTACATCTCACAAGGATTCCGGACATGTAAGGAACTTGAAAAACGGATTAATAACGAAGAAGATACGAAGTTTACAAGTTATACGTTAATAAACGGTTTTATAACGAAATTTTTATAAATTCAGTATAAGCGACATGTGATATATAAGATTATTATTTTTCTTAGATTTAGTACACATTTCTAGGAATTCAAAAAAATAAGAATCGTAATTTTTCAATCAATAACGAAGGAGTTATGAATTTTGCTAATCTTACGGTCTAAAATATTTTATAAAATTTACTGTTCATCTCAGGACATGAACATTTTGAAAAGATATTAATTAGATTAGAAAAAAAAAACTATTTAATAACGAAGTCTTGTCAGAAAGAATCACTAAAAACAAAAGGAGGTTTAAAATGAATAATAATACGACGTTTACGGGTTTTACGAGAGTCTAAATCTATAAAACTAAAATTTTTAAATACAAACTGTCATAATAAACGAACAGTAAAAAGTATGTTCAAAAATATGTAAATGTATATTTTGATAACTCGTCTTAATCGAAGTGTGACACAGGAAACGTATAAACAGGCTTAAAACGAAGAAATTGCGTCGTTTTTACTATTGAGCTATTTATAAACGTTTTAACTTTATAAATACGATTTCACAAACGCAATTAGATGGTGATGTAGCTATATAGAATTGTATATGGTAGTAGTTAATCAAAGTGCTTAGTACTTATACGGCCTATATTGGATTAGGTTGCATTCGGCGATATCTGGACGCAGTTTCTATAATATAATCTAATATTCCTTTACTAAGGTGAGTTCATAGCCCCACGTTTTACATTTTAATGATTTACAAGTTTTGGGGTGAGAAACATATGCATGTTTTACAATTGGACGCAAGTGGACATTTCACATTACGATTACGTGTTTGCCTAAGTAGCGATAACCCATCTGAGCCCATTATCATGAACTGTCAATTACTGTTGTGAGCGCGAATGTTATAAATAGATCTATTTAGGATTGACATCCCCGTTCGGTGGAAGTCATGCTCACTGTACGGTTTCGGACCAACGAACGTTATACATGCCGGACATAGAGATATTGCGGGTTAGAACATCGTCAAGGGCAATGTTGGTAATTTATATTGCAATTCATACATGTCGAGCTTCAGTGTCATGAGCCTTAGGAAAACAGTTAATTACATTTTATGGATGTTGCATCTGTTGCATTATCATGGCGGAAATCTTGCGGTCCGTAATTATACATTTTTATATACCTATGAAATCACTCAATAATATGTTGACGTTTTAAGCAATGTTTTTCAGGGGATCAATAAGGCACGAGGTGCAAGGGATACATTGTTGGTTTTGATTTGGATGTCATGCATTAAAGATTTTGTCGCATTACATTTTGTATATATGTTATGGGCTAGAAATCTTTGTATTTTAAACAAGTGAACAAGTGAAGCTTCGGGCTTTTGTAACAAATAATTTGTTAAATCCAATGTATCAGTTTTAAATGACTTTTAATGGCCGTTCTTATATATATATCTTGTGTTATTGATCTATGAAGTACCACCCCCAACCCATATTCTGCTGCGACCCAATTTGGGGGTGTTACAGATTGGTATCAAGAGCCAAGGTTATAGAGAACCAGGTCAAATGTTTTTGCTGGACTATAACCATTTTCAAACATTGCATTCATACAAAGGGATTTTCACGGGACATATATACATACACTACTTGTTGCATTAGTTGGTTAAGACTAGATGCATTTAGGATTGATATACATGTTATGATATAGATGTATATTACTATAAGAGTCTTATATTAAATACTAATATAAGCTATTTTTGATTTTCAGATACTGTCATGTCGGATTCTGAGGATTCCACGGTTACATACACTGCTGTGTCCAGTCCATTTGGAGGGTTGTCAGACATCGGATCTCCGGGGGTCGATGGACCACCCGTGATGCCAGAGGATCCATATGCATATGTGGTAGCTGCTTTTCAGGCCCCACCATCTCCTGATTATGTGTCGGGTCCTGAGTACCCACCTTTACCAGACTTTGTTCCATAGCCGGTTTATCCAGCGTTCATGCTACCAGAGGATGAGGTACTCCCAGCAAAGGAGCAGCCCCTACCTGCTGCTCTCTCACCATCTGCTGATTTGCCAGGCTATGTTCCTGAGTTAGATCCTGAGGAGGATCCAGAGGAGGATGATGATGAGGACCCTAAGGAGGATCCTGCTGATTCTCCTGCCGACGGAGGAGACGATGGCGATGACGAGGATGAGTCATCCGATGATAACGAGGATGATGTTGATATTGAGGGGGATGAGGAGGAGGAGGAGCACCCAGCTCCTGCCGACTCTACAGCTGTTACTTTACCAGCTGTTGATCAGGCCCCACCTGCTGAGGAGACTGAGCCGTTTGAGACTGACGAGTCTGCGGCCACACCACCACCACATCCTGCTTACCGCATTACTGCTAGGATATCGGATCTGGATGAGCCACCTACACCTTTTTGGTTTGATCTGAAGGATTGCCAGACTCCTTGCTTATACCTACTCCAACCACATTCTCCCTTTTCGCATGGCTCTATCGCCCACTTGCCTTAGGATTCCTTCTCACCACTAACCCCGATACTTCACCACTATCTAGTATCACCACCCTTTACCAGTTATCATCTCACCACTGATAGTCCTATTCGTTGTTGGGTAATCGAGCTGCGATGATCCAGCTTAGTGCTGAGGCACCATCTACTTTCCCTTTCACTAATATACCTCCACTTCATACTTCTCCCAAAACCGGATTAGATGACCATATCATCGGGGACACCACCACTTTTGACCCTATACAACTACCTACTTTATCACCACCTTTGCATCTACTCTCTACTGTCCATAAAGCAGACAGGCCCGAGGTTACCTTACCGCCTCGAAAGAGGTTAGGTATCACTCTCGATCTGAGATATGAGATAGGAGAGAGCTCGTCTGCCCCCACTACTAGACCTCTTGGAGGTTTTAGGGCGGACTATGGTTTTGTTGCTACCATGGACAGGGAGATTATGCGGGATCTAGAGAGAGATGTCGGTTATGGGATCACCGACACTTGGGATGAGATGCTGGTAGACATGCCAGGGGCACCAGCGACTGATGACACAGAGTTGGGTCGACGGATGATAGAGTTTACCACTAGGGTTAGGCAAGACACAGACGAGATTTATACGAGGTTGGATGATGAGCAGACTGAGCGACAGCTGATGGCTGGTCGGCTCAACATGCTGTATAGGGATAGGCGTGCACATGCTCGTACTGCTAGGCTCATAGAGGCTGAGGCCAGGATGTCTCGAGAGGCTTGGGGATGATCCATGGATGCTAGTAACCTTGCACGATCAGAGGTTATGGCATTACGTACTCAGGTGGTAGCACAACAGGCAGTGATTACAGAGTTCTAGGCCATCGGACCCACAAGTGATAGGCGGCGATTACAAAGATGCTGGCAGCGGACCACAGGAGACAGGCACAGTTCATTGAGGCACTAAAACTGCTGAAGAGGCTTCAGACCCAGATGACAGAGTTTGAGAGGCAGCAGGGACCCGCTAAAGGTCCTGCACAGCCCGATGCACCGGAGGAGGCCGGTAGCAGTTCATAGATCATGTTATGGCTAGTTATTTTGTACAACCTACTAAGTATTACGGGTAATTCCCGGCTAGTATGGCTTTAGGTTGTATATTTTATCTTGTAACCTAATCGTTGTGATCATTTTGTATCTGAACCAATCATGTATGTTTTTTTCAATTATATATGGAATGGTGGTATTATGTTATGTCTGTAATCGAATTTATTATGAATGAATGTCGATTTAGCTACACCATTGTTACTTCAATTTCGTTGTATATTTTTCTGTGGTTGTGATCTCTCTTTACTTATGGTGTATATGTCATGTCATGGTTTATGATTATGCGAATCTAACGGGTATTATATTTTCTTGTGATTAAAGAAAATGGCACCAAAAAGAGCCATGGAACACAGCCCCAGAAACAACCAACACCACATCTGTCACTAATGCCCAGCTTCAAGCAATGATTGACCAAGGCGTTACTGCCACTTTGGTAGCACGTGATGCTGACAGAAATACGAATGGCGATGATAGCCATAATTCGGGAACGGGTGTTAGGTGGACAGATACGGAACTGCCCGTGAATGTAATACACTGATCTTTCTCTCAAATGTTAACCATTAAAACTTCTAAACGCCGGGAAAGAGTTGTCGTCTAATCTTAATGGTTTGAAGGAATCGAGTCTGTTTTCCCAATTCAGTAATTGTTACAGTTAAGAATCAAGTCAAGTTTGCTACTTGCACTCTCCATTCAGTTGCTTTAACATGGTGGAACACCCATGTCAAGACAGTCGGTCATGATGCCGCTTACGGTATATCTTGGAAAACACTCATGAACATGATGACTGACAAATACTGTCCTCGAAATGAAATAAAGAAACTGGAAATGGAGATTTGTGATCTGAAGGTGAGGCGTAATGACTGACAAGTTATACCACGCTTTCAGATTGGCTTGTTGTGCGGGAAAGATGGTTTCCCAAGAATCTAATAAAATTGAAAAATATGTCGGTGGCCTTCCCGACATGGTTCATGGGAGTGTAGTGGCGTCTAAACCAAAGACAATGCAAGATGCAGTTGAAATCGCAACCGAGCTAATGGATAAGAAAATCCGCACTTTTGCTGAATGCCAGACAGAGAGTAAAAGGAAGTTTGAGGACACCTCAAGGAACACTCAGAACCAACAACAACAACAGAACAAGAGGCAGAACACTGGCAGGGCTTATACTGCAGGGACTGGTGAAAAGAAACAATATGGGGGATCTAAACCCCTATGCTCAAAATGAAACTATCACCATAACGGTCCATGTGCTCCCAGATTCCACAAGTGCAATAAAGTCGGCCATCTGGCCCGTGACTGTAGGAGCATTGTAACCGCTAACAATGCTAACAATCAAAGGAGCAATGGGTCGGGTCAGAAGCCTACTTGCTATGAGTGTGGAGTTCAGGGACATTTTAAGAGGGAATGTCCAAAGCTAAAGAACAACAACAATCAAGGCAACCCAGCTGGAAACGTTAATGCTCCAGCGAAATTGTATGTGGTAGGCCATGCAGGGACAAACCCAGACTCCAACGTTCGTGTCGGGTGTCCTTCTAAACAAACGCTATGCTTTAATTTTTATTAACTCGATATAGTGCCGATAGGAGTTTTGTGTCTACTACATTTAGCTCCCAAATTGATATCACACCAACTGCATTAGATCACTATTATGACATTGAACTAGCCGACGGGAGAATAATTGGGTTGAACACTATCCTTAGGGGTTGTACATTAAACATCCTGAACCACCCATTCAACATAGACTTAATGCCCATAGAACTTGGTAGTTTCGACGCTATATGTAACACCCTCATTTTCGGGATAGCGCAGCGGAACATATACGGGTGTTACTTCCTAGCACAATCACACATAATTCATAAAGAACGACTCAAAAGAGACGTTATAATAACATTGGTCCCAAAATAAACAAGTTTGAACAATATCCCCTATTCAACATATGGTTAAACTATTGTACCATAAAAGTCACCCATCAAATGATCGGGTTTCACAAAATACCAAATTGTATCATAAACATTTTAATATGGGGATATTTAAAAGTTCAACATAGACCACACAAGACCACCCTCGTGAGCTCCAAGTCATCCATCATCCTTGATTACCTGAGATAAAACATGCTAAAAAGTCAACAAAACGTTGAATGAATTCATAAAGTTTTCATAAACCATAATATGAACACAAGCTTTATTTTTATACATCATCTTATAACATTGTGATCGCAAACAAGTTATATTAAATATTTGCACCGAGCTCATGACACCGCATGCGCTTAATCTCAAACCCTCATATGTATAAATTACCTTATGATATAATCAATTTTCTTTGCCCAAACACGAAGTATCATTGCTAATATACTCATTTTCTCTAATCACAATTCGATCCGTTCAAGGTGTTTACCACAATGGATCCAGACCCCGTACGGGGGATGTCAGCCCCACCAGATCTATCAAGGTATTAGCGTCGCTAATCCAGAAATAAGCGGTTCATGAAATTAGGGACTTTATGCGATAGTTACTCGTGCAAAAATATAATTCAGGAACGGGTCCAGCATACCAAACAGTCTTGTGTTCAATTTATAAAACAAGCATGTATCTCCCTCGCGGGTTTTTAATAAAACAGTAAAAGTAAAGGCGAGGCTATGAACTCACCAAGTAAAGAAGAAACTGAGAAGCAAATCAAGAAATCGAGATCCATGAGAAACTCCAAGAATATTATTTGGGACCTACATAATAAGTGCGACTTAATGTTATAAAGTTTTCCTAATACTTATACATAGTTATATAATAACTTGTTATAAAAATGCAAAACATGTTCATCATTGAACCGAGATTTAACCAAGGTGTTTCTATCTCTAATTTAGATGTAGGACCTGTACATACACCCAATTAAAAGTCTACTAAGTATCTCTTGTCCAATTTTAACTTTTACTAAGTGGTCGCACTTTTATTCTTCTAAAACTAGACGTAAAAGTCTACTTTTCTGGTTTGGGTCAGATTCATGAGAGCATTGCTCTCAAACCATTAAGGCTATGGAAGTTAGGCCTTACCTCTTGGAAAGACTTGGAGTGTACTTTCCATGAACATTAAAGCCAAATCATTCCAATTGTTTACCATTTAAGAGAAAATGCTCATTTTACTAACTGAAACTCAAAACAGAAAATTCGTTTTCTATTCATGGAAACAAAGGAGCAGTAGGTCTAATCAAATGGATTAAGAAGACAGAGATGGTTTTCACTGTAAGCAAATGTATCGAAGCTAATAAAGTAGTGTTCGCTGCTGCCACCTTCCAGGATCGGGCCCTGACATGGTGGAACTCACAAGTGGCTACTTCGGGGATGGAAGTCGTGACAAGGAAAACATGGGCAAAAATGAAGGTAATGATGACAGAGGAATTTTGTCCTCCTGAGGAGATCCAAAGGATGGAGAATGAGCTATGGAACTTGAGGGTCAAGGAAACGGATATCTCCTCTTATACCACCCTTTTTAATGAACTAGTGTTACTGTGCCCTGGGATGGTGCCCACGGAATAAAAGAAGATTGAGGCTTATGTCCGTGGATTGTTTGAAAATATCAAAGGAGAAGTTACATCGTCTGAACTAACAACTTTGAACAAAGCTGTACGGATGGCGCAAACTTTAATGGAACAGAAAGTCAAAGCAAGAGCAGAGAGAGAAGTTGATAACAAGAAAAGGAAGTGGGAGAACTTCCAAGGAGGCAGTAGTAGTGGTGGTGGAAATAGCAATAGTAACTGAAACAACAACTACTCCAGCAATCATAACTACAACAGCAACCGTAACAACAATCAAAACCAGTACCGAAACAACTAAAACAATCAGAGGCAGGGCAATGTTAGAGCAATGACAAATGTTGGAAATCAAAACATAAATGAAGCTGGGCAAAATATGAAGTGTAACAAGTGTGGAATGCAACATTATGGAAACTGTCCAATCAAGTGCAATAAATGTCAGAAAATTGGTCATAAAGCTAGAGAGTGTTGGTCGAAGGTGGTAGCGACTGGTGCAAATGCCCAGCCGATTGTGACATGCTACGGGTGTGGGGAGAAAGGCCACATTAAGGCTAATTGTCCTGCGAAGAACAACCCAGAGGAAGTGGAGCCCGTGGACAAGCATATGCTTTGAGAGATGGTGACCAGAACTTAGGACCAAATATGGTGACGGGTATGTTCTTACTTAATAACCGTTACGCTAAAGTTTTATTTGATTCGGGGTCCGATAAAAGTTTTGTGAATGTTAATTTTAGTCATCTGATTCATATAGAACCCGTTAAAGTAGACCATAGTTATGAAGTAGAATTGACTGATGGAAGGGTAGTTAGTACCAATACTATTTTAAGAGGTTGTGCTTTAAACTTAGTAAACCACCTATTCGAAATTGACCTTATGCCTATAGAACTGGGAACTTTTAATGTAATTATTGGAATGGATTGGTTGGTTTTGCATGATGCCGTCATTGTGTGTGGGAAAAAGGAAGTGCACGTGCCCCTTAAGAAGAGGACAATGGTAGTGAAGGGTGATGATGGTGTGTCTCGATTAAAGGTGGTGTCGTGCATGAAATTCAGGAAGTATGTGGATCGTAGGAGTTATTTGTTTGTTGCTTAAGTCGTTGAGAAGGAACCGGCAGAGAGACGTCTGGAGGATGTGCCTGTTATTTGTGAATTCTCTGATGTATTTCCCGAGGACTTTCCAGGACTCCCACCGTCTCAACAAGTGGAGTTTGAGATTGAATTGGTTCTAGGAGCCGCTCCTGTGGCACGTGCGCCTTATCGATTAGCACCGTCGAAAATGAAAGAATTGGCTAGGCAGTTGCAAGAGTTATCGGATAAAGGATTTATTCGACCGAGTTCATCACCGTGGGGAGCTTCGGTGTTGTTTGTAAAGAAAAAGGATGGATCGTTTCTCATGTGCATAGACTATCACGAACTAAACAAATTAACAATCAAGAATCGTTATCCTCTCCCAAGGATTGATGATCTATTTGACCAACTTCAAGGCTTGAGCGTGTACTCAAAGATTGATTTGTGATCCGGTTGTCACCAGCTTTGTGTTCGGGAAAAGGATATTCCAATCACGGCATTCAGGACTCGTTATGGCCACTATGAATTTCAAGTAATGCCGTTTGGATTGACAAATGCACCCGTAGTATTTATGGATTTGATGAATTGGGTATGTAAGTCGTTTCTCGACAAATTTGTGATTGTGTTTATTGACGACATCCTTATTTATTCCAAGAACAAGGAGGAGCATAAAGAGCACTTAAGAATTATTCTGGAATTACTTCAGAAGGAGAAGCTGTATGCGAAGTTTTCGAAATGTGAATTTTAGTTAGATTCTGTAAAATTTCTCGGTCACGTGATTAATAGTCAGGGTGTTCACGTGGACCCAACAAAGGTTGAAGCACTCAAGAGTTGGTCTGCTCTAAAGTCTCCGACTGAGGTAAGGCAGTTCTTAGGGTTAGTTGGCTATTATCGGAGATTCATCGAGGGTTTTTCTTTAATCGTCAAGCCACTTACCAAGCTAACTCAAAAAATAAGACTTACGAATGGGGCGAAGAAGAAGAGGAAGCCTTTCATCTATTGAAGGATAAATTATGTAGTGCTCCTATTTTGGCATTGCCGGAAGGATCCGAAGATTTTGTTTTGTACTGTGATGCTTCATTTAAAAGTTATGGAGCTGTGTTGATGCAGCGTGAGAAGGTCATCGCGTATGCATCCCGTCAATTAAGGACTCATGAGGAAAACTATACGACCTATGATTTGGAATTAGGTGCGGTAGTTTTTGTTCTTAGACTGTGGAGGCATTATTTGTATGGTGTGAAGTGCACAATGTGTACGGATCATAAAAGCCTACAATATATTTTGGACCAAAAGGAACCGAACATGAGGCAGCGAAGATGGATAGAACTCTTGAGCGATTATGATTGTGAAATCCGTTATCACCCGGGAAAGGCTAACGTGGTAGCCGATGCTCTAACTAGGAAGGAAAGGGAAAAGCCCTTGAGGGTGAGATCTTTGATGCTCACGGATCATAAGGACTTAATGCAACAAATTCTTGAAGCTCAAGTTGAATCCTTAAATGAGGGAAATGTGAAGAAGGAAAATCTTGGAAGGATGCAAAAGCAAATCTTTGAAATTCGCACAAATAGAATAAGGTATCATGATAAGCGCATATGGTTGTCGCTTCATGGAGGATTAAGGGATTAATTATGCATGAGTCGCATAAATCTAAATATTCGATTCACCCTGGGTCTACTAAAATGTATCAAGATTTAAGAAGGTTGTATTGGTGGCCGAATATGAAGGCTGATATCGCTACATATGTCGACAAGTGCTTAACATGTGCCAAGGTTAAGGCGGAACACCTGAAACCATCAGGCTTGCTTCAGCAACCGGAAATTCCCGAATGGAAATGGGAAAATGTGACTATGGATTTCGTGTCTGGACTTCCCAGAACCCCAAGCGGTTATGATTCAATTTGGGTCATAGTGGACCGATTGACCAAATCAGCTCACTTTTTGCCAACAAAGAAGACCGATAGTATTGAGAAGCTTGCTCAGTTGTATTTGAAAGAGATTGTGTGTAGGCACGGTGTGCCCGTGTCGGTTATTTCTGATAGAGACAGTTTGTTCACATCAAGGCTTTGGGTATCTCTCCAAAAGGCCTTGGGGACTCAATTGGACTTAAGTACCGCTTACCACCCGCAAACGGACGGGCAAAGCGAAAGAACTATCCAAACGTTGGAAGACATGCTTCGGGCATGTGTGATTGATTTTGGAAACAGCTGGGATAGACATTTGCCGTTAGTCGAGTTCTCTTACAATAATAGTTATCATGCTAGCATTAAGGCCGCTCCGTTCGAAGCTTTGTATGGGCGAAAGTGTAGGTCGCCAGTTTGTTGGAGTGAGGTTGGGGAAAGCCAACTCACTGGCCCGGAATTGGTTCGAGAAACCACGGAAAAGATAGTTCAAATTAAGAACCGTTTGTTAACCGCTAGGAGTCGACAAAAGAGCTACGCTGATCTTAAAAGAAGATTGACGGAATTTGAGGTAGGTGACAAGGTCATGTTAAAAGTGTCACCATGGAAGGGTGTCATACGTTTTGGTAAACGTGGGAAGTTAAGTCCACGATTTGTTGGGCCATTCAAGGTTATCGAAAGAATTGGGCCTGTGACGTATAAGTTGGAATTTCCCAATAAGCTTCATGGAATTCATAACACTTTCCATGTCTCTAATCTTAAGAGGTGCTTTGTGAATGATGATGTGGTCATCCCATTAGATGAAGTTCAACTCGACGACAAATTGCATTTTGTCGAGGAACCGGTGAAGATTATGGATAGAGAGCTGAAACGGCTTAAGCAGAGCCGGATTCCGATCGTTAAAGTTCGTTGGAACTCGCGGCGGGGGCCAGAGTTCACATGGGAGCGTGAGGACTTCTTTAGGAGCAAGTATCCTCATCTCTTTGCGAGAAGACGCGTGACAAGGCATGACAAGCGCTGGGACGTCGCTTCCTAAAGGAGGGAAAACTGTAAGAACCTGAACTTATGGTCATTATTTATTTTGACTTATATATTTACTTTCTAAATTATAGAAAATTTTCAATTTTGTTATTTTGGAGAAAATCGTCGGATTTAAGAAAAAGTGCTATGCGATAAAGAATTTAACAATTTTTGAGCAACGAGAAATCAACGACTCCGTATTTTGGCCTCGAATGCCAATTATATTTTATTTTATATAAATTTTTATTTTTAAAAGTTTACATGTGCAACCGAGTTAAAGTTTGCGTTTTAGGAAAAAGTGTCGGACTAGGAAAGGTTTTAGGGCCCGAGACTTATAAGTATCGTTAGTTAGGAAGAAGTGGGCCGAAAACCAATTCCTACTCTCTTGCTTTAGAACCGGCCATAAGCCCAAGCCATACACCCTCATGCTTATTTTCACTTAACTTGATCCACTAACTAGTTTAGGCCCAAGACCCATGTCCATTAACCCTTTTTATTTATATGCATCGACACACACACATACTATCAAATCCAAAACACAGATAAAAATCATTCATCTCCCTCTTCTTCCCTGGTTCGACTCATCAACCCCCAAAACCATCAATTCCATCTTCAAAATCCTATAAAAACTACTCCTTTTAGCCCTAAATCAATACTATTATAAATCTTAATCATTCCTCAATGATAAAAACCACCATGCATCAAGTTACTCAAGCCCTTGATTTTTAGAAGATCTTCCATTTTCAAGATTTGAAGATTTTTGTTTTAAAAGAAGCAAATAGGATTCGATTGTGAGGTATTTGGGTAAGCAAAAATCAATTTTCGGTCTTGTCTTGGTCTTCCCTTGGCCACGGCAGCAAACCGACACCCCTTTGGGTTTGTGTTTGATTCCCATCTTGCCTCTATTTGTGTTGTAAGTCTCTTTTAAAAACGCTAGATGATTATTTAATTTTTATAGTGATGCATGTGTTTGATCTTTGTTCCTAGAGGCATGCATGTGATTGATCTATAATGGTTATGGGTTAGTATGATTCAATATTGGTTATATTTGGCTTGGTACATATGATTTTAGAAGGCGTGTTCGTGGCATTTGATTGTGATAAGAGGTTATTTGATAGGTTTTAGGTGACTTAGAATAGGATTTTGCGGACTGTTTTGGGGACAGCAGGTTGTCGACCCTTGTTCTCAAAAATTTTGGCTTGTGCCGACTGATATTATTTGATATTTAGAAAATAAACTCTTAGGGGATCATGTGGTTAGTTGGATGCTCAACCAACTCCTCCAGATGAAGGAGTTATGGTCAAATTACGATCATAGGTCAAATCTGGACATTTGAATATAAAACGTGTTAATCTCCAGGGTTTTGAACTAAAGGATTGGGTTTTAAAGCATGGTTCAGTACTAGACATCTTAGGAAAGCTCCAACACTTGGCCTCACATCCATTGCTATTGTAGATTAAGAATTATGCACTTTTCCGTAAGGGATATGAGTTCAGCCAACTTTCTGGTTTCACCTTCGGTTAATAAAAATCCATTTTCCATGGATTGGTGAATGATATAATTGATCCGATCCTGAAAGGTGGCAGCAACGAACACCACTTTGTTACCTTCGATACATTTACTAATAGTGAAAACCATCTCCGTCTTTTCAATCCATCTTATTAGACCCACCGCTCCTTCGTTTCCACGAAAGGTGATAGGGCTACACTTCATAAAATCTGCAAAAGTACATTCCCGAGCAACGGGAGCAACATTAGGTCCTCCAGCATGATTTACTTCATTTCAAACTCTCTCTCGCTCAGCCCGGATGGCGGCTTCAACACTTTCCTGTATCATACGATTTACGGTATCTTGTGTCAACAGGGGAGGTGGGTTTCCTCTAGAGCTTCTTTTAGGCGGCATAGTTCTGTCACAACACAAAGAAAGATCACGTGAGTTTTCATACCATGACATATCCATATCATGTACAAACAACTTAACCATAACGTAAAGAAATGAAATGAGTACTCATACAATGATATGATCATAACATGTACAAATAATCACAACATAAAAGAATTCACAACACATCAAGTAGAACGTCAAAGTAGCCATTAGTCATTCATCACAAAGATTTCAGTACATGGTTGGATTTGTTTCACAAAAATATGGTGCATGCCATTGCAACCATTAGTACGAATCCTACAAACCGACATGTCCGGTTGTTAGTGATTTCAAAACATAATAAAAGCTAAGATGATACTAAAACTACTGTGAGTCACGTGGTGATCCACGCGGCTCATAAGGCTGCGAGTCCATAGAGGCGGTATCATCATCATCATCAATGTCAGAAGTGGTAACAGCAGCAGCAGCATCTCTGGCAACAACATAGGGATCATCAGAACGCAGAGCAGGGGCAGATCGAGCAAAGGGCTCAGCAGGTGGTTTTCTGACTTGCGAACCAGAAGGCACAGGAAGACCATCTTCAGACTTTTGACATTTTTGAAGCATTCGACACATATATTCACCGAATTCTCGGTAAAAGTCCTTCCTATTCCTTTCATTCACCAACTCCTTCTCCAGAATTTTCTTATCCTTGAAAACTTTGCTCCTTTCATACTCATCGAATCGATCACTTAAACCCTTGACTAACTTCTTCACTCCGGACAAATTTGACATCACCTTTCTCACCGTACGATCTATCTCAATATTGTCACAACCTAGGCCAACAAAATGACGATCTTGTTCCTTAAACTTCTTTTTCATTCTTCCTTCGGTATCGATCCTTTCCATCATTAATTTTTCCATATCTCTCATCTTTCTCCAAACCGTCCCCAAATTTGGACACATGGGACCGGTCGGAACAAACTTAGAATTTCCAGTCAAAAGATTTGCAGTAGACGAACTCTCACCGAAATGAAAGTTTTGACCAAACGAAGCAATGGGAGGGATAGGCTGACCATCAGCATCAGGGATAACGGGAGAAGTAGGAGGTGTCTCTTCGTCTTCAGAAATTGGAGGTGGTGGATTATTCAAGTCGTCACCCGTATAAGGCTCAATTACTTCCGCCTCATCATCCACTTCCCAGTCATCATCATCATTTTCCTCCGGATCCTCTTCCGGGTCCTCTTCCGGATCCTCTTCTGGATCCTCTTCCGGGTCCTCTTCCGGATCCTCTTCCATCCCACCATTTTGATTATTAGGAATATTACCCCCAACCCAGGGGTGAAAACCATTTCCAAGACCTACGGGTTGAGCCGGTGCGTGTTCGGGATTTGCAGGAGCAGGCACATTAGCAGGAGCATCGACGTTAGGATCATTCGGGGGTACATTTGCCATGATTATCTGCAATCATGCAAAATAATGCATAAGGTCACTATATCGTAAAATCAACTTATATAAAATATACATGAATAAATATTCATCCAAAATAATTCCAATAACTAATGAATAATATTCATTTAATCTTTATACATAAACAAATCTCTTTTGTTTAACATAATAATCCATATGCATTATATCATCGTATATACATATTACAGTATTTACTTCATAAATACTACTCATCCATGATTAACCAAGCATAAAGCATAAACCATTACTTTAAAAAGTAAACTTACAGGGATGACTGGATGAATGCCACGAGGAGTCTTTGCGTGCGTAACCCAAAAATAGTTATAGTTTAGGTTTTTGAAAAGTTGACCTAGTTCTCTATAACTTATGGCTCTTGATACCAATCTGTAACACCCCCATTTTCGGGACAGCGCAGCGGAACATATATGGGTGTTACTTCCTAGCAGAATCACACATAATTCATAAAGAACGACTTAAAAGAGACGTTATAATAACATAGGTCCCAAAATAAACAAGTTTGAACAATATCCCATATTCAACATATGGTTAAACCATAGTACCATAAAAGTCACCCATCATAAGATCAAGTTTCACAAAATACCAAATTGTATCATAAACTTTTTAACATGGGGATATTTAGAAGTTCAAACATAAACCACGCAAGACCATCCTCGTGAGCTCCAAATCATCCATCATCCTTGATTACCTGAGATAAAACATGCTAAAAAGTTAACAAACCGTTGAGTGAATTCATAGAGTTTTCATAAACCATAGTATGAACACAAGTTTTATTTTTATACATCATCTTATAACATTGTGGATCAAGCAAGTTATATAATATTTGCACCGAGCTCATGACACCGCAAGCGTTAACATCAACCACATATGTACTAAATTACCATATGAAATAAACAATTTTCTTTGCCCCCACACAAGGTATTATCGCCAATATACCTTATTTCTCTAATCACAAATCGTCTGTTCAAGGGTGTTCCCACAATGGATCCAGACCCCGGACGGGGATGTCAACCCCAATAGATCTATCAAATGTATTAGCGGTCACTAATCCAAGCAATTAAGCAGTTCATGAAATTAAGGACTTTATGCGATAGGTACTCGTGCAAAATATAATTCAGGAACGGGTCCAGCATACCAAACAATCTTGTGTTCAATTTTTAAAACAAGCATGTATCTCCCTCGCGGGTTTTCAATAAAACAGTAAAAGTAAAGGCGAGGCTATGAACTCACCAAGTAAAGAAGAAACAAGAGCAATTGAGAAATCAAGACCACAAGAAACTCCAAGCAATTATTCAGGACCTACATAATAAGTCGCGACATAATATTATAAAGTATTCCAATACTTATACATAGTTATATAATAACTTGTTTATAAAAATGCAAAACATGTGCAACATTGAACCGAGATTTAACTGAGGTGTGTCTATCTCTAAATTAGATGTAGGACCTGTACTTACACTCAATTAAGTTTCTACTAAGTATCGCTTATCCAATCTTATCTTTTAATAAGTGGTCGCACTTTTTATTCTTCTAAAACTAGACGTAAAAGTCTATTTTCTGGTTTAGGTCAGGTTCATGAGGGCATTTCTCTCAAACCATTAAGGATACAAAAATGAGGCTTTCACCTCTAGAAAGCCCTTGGAGTCTACTTTCCTGAACACTAAGCCAATCATTCCAATTGTTTACCATTTAAGAGAAAAGTTCATTTTACTAACTGAAACTCAAAACAGAAAACTTATTTTCCAGATGTTAGTCAACTTCACGCTACTGTATCTCTTAACCTATAAAAGATACAAAAATGAGGATTTAACTCCTGGAAAGACACTTAAGTCTAGTTTTCAAAACATCTGGCCAATCAACTATACCATTTACCAATCCACGGGAAATGGATTTTTATTAACCGAAGGTCAAACCAAAAAGTTGGCTGAACTTCTATTCCTTACGGAAAAGTGCATAATTCTTAATCTACAATAGCAATGAATGTGAGGCCAAGTGCTGGAGTCTTTTTTATGTGTCTAGTACTGAGTCATGCTTTAAAACCCAAACCTTTAGTTGAAAACCCTAGAGATTAACACGTTTTATATTCAAAGGTCTATATTTGACCTATGATCGTAATTTGACCATAACTCCTTCATCCGGATGAGTTGGTTGAGCATCCAACTCACCACATGATCCCCTAAGAGTCTATTTTCCAAATATCAAATAATATCAGTAGGCACAAGCCAAAAAATTTAAGAACAAGGCTCGACAAACTGCTGTCCCCAAAACAGTCCCCTAAATCCTTGAGTTTCGCCTAATATCTAAGATTCTAAACCTCAATCATGCAATCCTCAATACCATTCAATGTCCATAATCAAACCACAAACAACATAACTCTTCAAAATCATGATCAAATCAATACTCATTTATTCTAAAGACATGTATGTCCATAAAATCCCAATCAAAACTATTGCATGTTCACAAATCAACATATGCTTAAACAATAACTAAAAATCATTAACAAGAAAATAAAAGAAGGCTTACAATGAGGGTTTTACTTATAGAAGAATTAACAACACAAACCTTAGGTGGGTTTGAGTCTTGGCCGCGGCACCAACAACACAAACAAACCAAACCCTAACTTTGTATAGCCCTAATCTTGCAACAATCACCCAATATCACTTTCTTAATAAACCTTGCACTCAAAAACTAGATCAAACTTCATATTCCTCAATCTTCAAAATAAATTAATTTCTTAAACTTTATGCATGGAGGTTTTTATCATTGGGGAATGATTAGGGTTTATAGTAGTGTTGATTTAAGATAAAAAGGAGTAGATTTAATGGGGTTTTGAAGATCAAATGGTGGTTTTTGGGTAGGTGGTGCGTCGAACAGGGAGAAGGAGAGGGGGAATGATTGGTTTTCTCCTGGAATTGTTATGTATGTGTTTTATGTGTCATGGGATGTATATATGTAGGGGAGTGGGCTCTATTTTGTTGAGTTAATGGGCTATGTTAGGCAAAAATAATCATAAGGGTGTGGTGTTGGGCTTATGGCCGGCCTAAACAAGAGGGAGGAGTGGGTTGCGGCCCACTTCTTCCTAACTAATAATACTTATAAGTCTCGGGCCCTAAAAAATTACCTATCTAGTCCGATATCTTTCCTAAATCGCGATTTTCGACTCGGTTGCACATGTAAACTTTATAAAAATAATTTTATATAAAATAAAATATAATTGGCATTCGAGGCCAAAATACGAAGTCGTTGATTTCTCGTTGCTCAAAAACGGTTAAATTTTAACGCATAGCATTTTTATTCAAATCCGACGATTTTCTCCAAAATTGACAAAAAAATAATAAAAAAAATGGAAAATTTTCTACAATTTAGAAAATAATTATATATGTTCGAAAGAAATAAAGACCTTAAGTTAGGTTATACAGTTTTTCCTCCTTTAGGAAGCGACGTCCCGGCGCTTGTCCTGCCTTGTCACGCATCTTCTCGCAAAGAGATGATGATACTTGCTCCTAAAGAAGTCCTCACGCTCCTATGTAAACTCCGGCCCCCGCCGCGAGTTCCAACAAACTTTAACGATCGGAATCCGGCTCTGCTTGAGCCGTTTCACCTCTCTATCCATAATCTCCACCGGTTCCTCGACAAAATGCAATTTGTTGTCGAGCTGAACTTCATCCAACGGAATGACCACATCATCATTCACAAAGCACCTCTTAAGATTAGAGACATGGAAAGTGTTATGAATTCCACGAAGCTTATCGGGCAATTCCAACTTATATGCCACAGGCCCAATTCTTTCGATAACCTTGAATGGCCCAACAAATCGTGGACTTAACTTCCCACGTTTACCAAAACGTATGACACCCTTCCATGGTGACACTTTCAACATGACTTTGTCGCCTACCTCAAATTCTGTCAATCTTCTTTTAAGATCAGCGTAGCTCTTTTGTCGACTCCTAGCGGTTAACAAACGGTTCTTAATTTGAACTATCTTTTCCTTGGTTTTTCCCTGACAATTTCGGCCCAGTGATTTTGCTTTCCCAACCTCATCCAACATCCTGGCTGATCTACCACTTTCGCCATATCAAAGCCTCGACGGAGAGGCTTAATACTAGCATGGTAACTATTATTGTAAGAGAACTCAACTAAAGGCAAGTGTCTATCCCAACTGCTTCAAATCAATCCACACATGCCACGAAGCATGTCTTCCAATGATTGGATAGTCTCTCGCTTTGCGCGTCCGTTTCCAGGTGGTAAGCGGTACTTAAGTCAATTAACTCCCAAGGCCTTTTGGAGAGATCACCCAAAACCTCGATTGTGAACAAACTGTCTTTGTCAGAAATAAACCCGACAGGGCAACACCATGCCTACACACAATCTCCTTCAGATACAACTGAGCAAGCTTCTCAATACTATCGGTCTTCTTCATTGGTAAAAAGTGAGCTGATTTGGTCAATCGGTCCACGATGACCCAAATTGAATCATAACCGCTTGGGGTCCTTGGAAGTCCAGACACGAAATCCATGGTCACTTTTTCCCATTTCCATTCGGGAATTTCTGGTTGCTGAAGCAAGCCTGATGGTTTCATGTGTTCCGCCTTAACCTTGGCACATGTTAAGCACTTGTCGATATATGTGGCGATATCAGCCTTCATATTCGGCCACCAATACAATCTTTTCAAATCTTGATACATTTTAGTAGACCCCGGGTGAATCGAATATTTGGATTTATGCGACTCATGCATAATTAAATCTCTTAATCCTCCGTGAAGCGGCAACCATATGCGCTTGTCATGATACCTCATTCCATTTGCGCGAATTTCAAAGATTTGCTTTTGCATCCTTCCAAGATTTTCCTTCTTCACATTTCCCTCCTTTAGGGATTCAACCTGAGCTTCAAGAATTTGTTGCATTAAATCCTTATGATCCGTGAGCATCAAAGATCTCACCCTCAATGGCTTTTCCCTTTCCTTCCTACTTAGAGCATCGGCTACCACGTTAGCTTTTCCCGGGTGATAGCGGATTTCACAATCATAATCGCTCAAGAGTTCTATCCATCTTCGCTGCCTCATGTTCAGTTCCTTTTGGTCCAAAATATATTGAAGGCTTTTATGATCTGTAAACACTGTGCACTTCACACCATACAAATAATGCCTCCACAGTCTAAGAGCAAAAACTACCGCACCCAATTCCAAATCATGGGTCGTATAGTTCTCCTCATGAGTCCTTAATTGTCGGGATGCATACGCGATGACCTTCTCACGCTGCATCAACACAGCTCCATAACCTTTCAATGAAGCATCACAGTACACAACAAAATCTTCGGATCCTTCTGGCAATGCCAAAATAGGAGCACTACATAATTTACCCTTCAACAGCTGAAAGGCTTCCTCTTCTTCTTCGCCCCATTCGTAAGCCTTATTCTTTTGAGTTAGCTTGGTAAGTGGCTTGGCGATTAAAGAGAAACCCTCAATGAATCTCCGATAATAGCCAGCTAATCCTAAGAACTGTCTTACCTCTGTCGGAGACTTCGGAGCAGACCAACTCTTGATTGCTTCAACCTTTGCTGGGTCCACGTGAACACCCTGACTATTAATCACGTGACCAAGAAATTTCACAGAATCTAACCAAAATTCACATTTCGAAAACTTCGCATACAGCTTCTCCTTTTGAAGTAATTCCAGAATAATTCTTAAGTGCTCTTCATGCTCCTCCTTGTTCTTGGAATAAATGAGGATGTCGTCGATAAACACAATTACAAATTTGTCGAGGAACGGCCTACATACCCGATTCATCAAATCCATAAATACTGCGGGTGCATTTGTCAATCCAAACGGCATTACTTGAAATTCATAGTGGCCATAACGAGTCCTGAATGCCGTGATTGGAATATCCTTTTCTCGAACACGAAGTTGGTGATAACCAGACCGCAAATCAATCTTCGAGTACACGCTCGAGCCTTGAAGTTGGTCAAATAGATCATCGATCCTTGGGAGAGGATAACGATTCTTGATTGTCAATTTGTTTAGTTCACGATAGTCTATGCACATGCGAAACGATCCATCCTTCTTCTTTACAAACAATACCGGAGCTCCCCACGGTGATGAACTCGGTCGAATAAATCCTTTATCCGATAACTCTTGCAACTGCTTAGCCAATTCTTTCATTTCTGACGGTGCTAATCGATAAGGCGCACGCGCCACAGGAGCGGCTCCTGGAACCAATTCAATCACAAACTCCACTTGTCGTGACGGTGGGAGTCCTGGCAAGTCCTCGGGAAATACATCCGGGAATTCACAAATAATAGGCACATCCTCCAAACGTCTCTCTGCTGGTTCCTTTTCCACGACTTGAGCAACAAACAAATAACTCCCACGATCCACATACTTTTTGACTTTCATGCACGACACCACCTTCAATCGGGACACACCATCATCACCCTTCACTACCAATGTCCTCTTTTTAAGGGGCACGTGCACTTCCTTCTTCCCACACACAATGACAGCGTCATGCAAGGCCAACCAATCCATTCCAATAATTACATCAAAAGTTCCCAGTTCTATGGGCATAAGGTCAATATTGAATAGGTGGTTTACTAAGTTTAAAGCACAACCTCTTAGAATAGTATTGGTACTAACCACCCTTCCATCAGCCAATTCTACTTCATAGCTATGGTCTATTTTAACGGGTTTTATATCAATCAGATGACTAAAATTAACATTCACAAAACTTTTATCGGACCCCGAATCAAATAAGACTTTAGCGTAACGGTTATTAAGTAAGAACATACCCGTCACCACATTTGGTCCTAAGTTCTGGTCACCATCTCTCAAAGCGTATGCTTGTCCACGGGCTCCACTTCCTCCTGGGTTGTTCTTCGCAGGACAATTAGCCTTAATATGGCCTTTCTCCCCACACCCGTAACATGTTACAATCGGCTGGGCATTTGCACCAGTCGCTACCACCTTTGACCAACACTCCCTAGCTTTGTGACCAATTTTCCCACATTTATTGCACTTGATTGGACAGTTTCCATAATGTTGCATTCCACACTTGTTACACTTTGTATTTTGCCCAGCTTCATTTGTGTTTTGATTTCCAACATTTGTTATTGCTCTAACATTGCCCTGTCTCTGATTGTTTTGGTTGTTTCGGTTGGTGTTTCGGTTCTGGTTTTGATTGTTGTTACGGTTGCTGTTGTAGTTACGGTTGTTGGAGTAGTTGTTGTTGTTCCGGTTACCATTGTTATTTCCACCACCACTACTACTGCCTCCTTGGAAGTTCTCCCACTTCCTTTTCTTGTTATCAGCTTCTCTCTCTGCTCTTGCCTTGACCTTCTGTTCCATTAAAGTGTGCGCCATCCGCACAGCTTTGTTCATAGTTGTTGGTTCAGACGATGTAACTTCCCCTTTAATATTTTCAGACAATCCACGGATATAGGCCTCAACCTTCTTTTGTTCCGTGGGCACCATTCCGGGACACAGTAATGCTAGTTCATTAAAACGGGTGGTATAAGAGGAGATATCCATATCCTTAACCCTTAAGTTCCATAATTCATATTCCATCCTTTGGATCTCCTCAGGAGGACAAAATTCCTCCGTCATCATTACTTTCATTTCTGCCCATGTTTTCCTTGTCACGGCTTCCATTCCCGAAGTAGCCACTTGTGAGTTCCACCATGTCAGGGCCCGATCCTGAAAGGTGGCAGCAGCGAACACCACTTTGTTACCTTCGGTACATCTGCTCACAGTGAAAACCATCTCCGTCTTCTCAATCCATCTGATTAGACCTACTGCTCCTTCGTTTCCACGAAAAGTGATAGGGCTACACTTCATGAAATCTGCGAAAGTACATTCCCGAGCAACGGGAGCAACATTAGGTCCTCCAGCACGATTTGCTTCATTTCGAACTCTTTCTCGCTCAGCCCGGATGGCGGCTTCAACACTTTCCTGTATCATACGATTTACGGTATCCTGTGTCAACTAGGGAGGTGGGTCTCCTCTTGAGCTTCTTTTAGGCGGCATAGTTCTGTCACAACACAAAGAAAGATCACGTGAGTTTTCATACCATGACATATCCATATCATGTACAAACAACTTGATCACCACACAACAAATCACATAAGTTTTTATACCATGATATATCCATAACATGTACAAACAACCTAACCATAACGTAAAGAAATGAAATGAGTACTCATACAATGATATGATCATAACATGTACAAATAATCACAACATAAAAGAATTCACAACACATCAAGTAGAACGTCAAAGTAGCCATTAGTCATTCATCACAAAAGATTTCAGTACATGGTTGCATTTGTTTCACAAAAATATGGCGCATGCCATTACAATCATTAGTACGAATCCTACAAACCGACATGTCCGGTTGTTAGTGATTTCAAAACATAATAAAAGCTAAAATGATTACTCAACTACTATGAGTTCATTGTGGTGATCCACGCGATCATAAGGTGCAAGTCTATGGAGAGGCGGTATCATCATCATCATCAATGTCAGAAGTGGTAACAGCAGCAGCAGCATCTCTGGCAACAACATAGGGATCATCAGAACGCAGAGCAGGGGCAGATCGAGCAAAGGGCTCAGCAGGTGGTTTTCTGACTTGCGAACCGGAAGGCACAGGAAGACCATCTTCAGACTTTTGACGTTTTTGAAGCATTCGACACATATATTCACCGAATTCTCGGTAAAAGTCCTTCCTATTCCTTTCATTCACCAACTCCTCCTCCAGAATTTTCTTATCCTTGAAAACCTTGCTCCTTTCATACTCATCGAATCGATCACTTAAACCCTTGACTAACTCCTTCACTCCGGACAAATTTGACATCACCTTTCTCACCGTACGATCTATCTCAACATTGTCACAACCTAGGCCAACAAAATGACGATCTTGTTCCTTAAACTTCTTTTTTATTCTTCCTTCAGTATCGATCCTTTCCATCATTAATTTTTCCATATCTCTCATCCTCCTCTAAATCATCCCCAAATTTAGACCCATGGGACCGGTAGGAACAAACTTAGAATTTCCAGTCAAAAGATTTGCAGTAGACGAACTCTCACCAAAATGAAAGTTTTGACCAAACGAAGCAATAGGAGGGATAGGCTGACCATCAGCATCAGGGATAACGGGAGAAGTAGGAGGTGTCTCTTCGTCTTCAGAAATTGGAGGTGGTGGATTATTCAAGTCGTCACCTGTATAAGGCACAATTACTTCCGCCTCATCATCCACTTCCCAGTCATCATCGTTATTTTCCTCCGGATCCTCTTCCGGGTCCTCTTCCGGGTCTTCTTCCGGGTCTTCTTCCGGATCTTCTTTCGGATCTTCTTCCGGGTCCTCTTCCATCCAACCATTTTGATTATTAGGAATATTACCCCCAACCCAGTGGTGAAAACCATTTCCATGACCTACGGGTTGAGCCGGTGCATGTTCGGGATTTGCAGGAGCAGGCACATTAGTAGGAGCATCGACATTAGGATCATTCGAGGGTACATTTGCCATGATTATCTGCAATCATGCAAAATAATGCATAAGGTCAATATATCGTAAAATCGACTTATATAAAATATACATGAATAAATATTCATCCAAAATAATTCTAATAACCCATGAATAATATTCATTTAATCTTTATACATAAACAAATCTCTTTTGTTTAACATAATAATCCATATGCATTATATCATCATATATATATTACAGTATTTACTTCATAAATACTACTCGTCCATGATTAATCAAGCATAAAGCATAAACCATTACTTTAAAAAAGTAAACTTACAGGGATGACTGGATGAATGTCACAAGGAGTCTTTGCGTGCGTAACCCAAAAAAAATATAGTTATAGTTTAGGTTTTTGAAAAGTTGACATAGTTCTCTATAACTTATGGCTCTTGATACCAATCTGTAACACCCCCATTTTCGAGACAACGCAGCGGAACATATATGGGTGTTACTTCCTAGCACAATCACACATAATTCATAAAGAACGACTCAAAAGAGACGTTGTAATAACATTGGTCCTAAAATAACAAGTTTGAACAATACCCAATATTCAACATATGGTTAAACCATAGTACCATAAAAGTCACCCATCATAATATCAAGTTTCACAAAAATACCAAATTGTATCATAAACATCTTAACATGGGGATATTTAGAAGTTCAAACATAAACTACACAAGACCATCCTTGTGAGCTCCAAGTCATCCATCATCCTTGATTACATGAGATAAAACATGCTAAAAAGTTAACGAAACGTTGAGTGAATTCATAGAGTTTTCATAAACCATAATATGAACACAAGTTTTATTTTATACATCATCTTATAACATTGTGGATCAAACAAGTTATATAAATATTTGCACCGAGCTCATGACACCGCAAGTGTTAACATCAACCACATATGTAATCAATTACCATATGAAATAAACAATTTTCTTTACCCCCACACGAGGTATCATCGCTAATATACCTCATTTCTCTAATCACAAATCGTCCGTTCAAGGGTGTTCCCACAATGGATCCAGACCCCGGATGGGGGGGTGTCAGCCCCAATAGATCTATCAAATGTATTAGCGCTCACTAATCCAAGCAATTAAGCGGTTCATAAAATTAAGGACTTTATGTGATAGGTACTCGTGCAAAATATAATTTAGGAACGGGTCCAGCATATCAAACAATCTTGTGTTCAATTTTTAAAACAAGCATGTATCTCCCTCGCGGGTTTTAAATAAAACTGTAAAAGTAAAGGCTAGGCTATGAACTCACCAAGTAAAGAAGAAACGAGAGCAATCGAGAAATCGAGACCACGAGAAACTCCAAGAAATTATTCGGGACCTACATAATAAGTCGCGACATAATGTTATAAAGTATTCCAATACTTATACATAGTTATATAATAACTTGTTTATAAAAATGCAAAACATGTGCAACATTGAACCGAGACTTAACCAAGGTGTTTATATCTCTAAATTAGATGTAAGACCTATACTTACACTCACTTAAGGGTCTACTAAGTATCACTTATCCAATTTTAACTTTTACTAAGTGGTCGCACTTTTATTCTTCTAAAACTAGACGTAAAAGTCCATTTTCTGGTTTAGGTCAGATTCATGAGAGCATTGCTCTCAAACCATTAAGGCTATAAAAGTGAGGCTTTCACCTCTAGAAAGCCCTTGGGGTCTACTTTCCAGAACACTAAGCCAATCATTCCAATTGTTTACCATTTAAGAGAAAAGTTCATTTTACTAACTGAAACTCAAAACAGAAAACTCACTTTCCAGATTTTAGTCAACTTCACGCTACCGTATCTCTTAATCTATAAAAGATACAAAAATAAGGCTTTCACCCCTGGAAATCCACTTAAGTCTAGTTTTCAAAACATTTGGCCAATCAATCATACCTTTCACCAATCCATGGGAAATGGATTTTTACTAACCGAAGGTCAAACTAGAAAGTTGGCTGAACTTCTATCCCTTACGGAAAAGTGCATAATTCTTAATCTACAATAGCAATGAATGTGAGGCCAAGTGCCAGAGTCTTTCTTATGTGTCTAGTAGTGAGTCATGCTTTAAAACCTAAACTTTTAGTTCAAAAACTTGGAGATTAACACGTTTTATATTCAAAGGTCCAGATTTGACCTACGATCGTAAATTGACCATAACTCCTTCATCTGGAGGAGTTGGTTGAGCATCCAACTCACCACATGATCCCCTAAGAGTCTATTTCCAAATATCACCACAAGCCAAAATTTTTGAGAACAAGGGTCGACAACCTGCTGTCCCCAAAACAGCCCGTAACATCCTATTCTAAATCAATCAATAACACATCTAAATCCTAAATTGAGCCATTACAAGGCCAAAATACTTAAATTCAATCTATCCTATAACCATTATACCTCCCATACACTAACTTACCAAGATCAATTATAAAAATTACTTTCATGATCATAAAAGTGAAAATCATTAACATGCACTCACTAGAAAATTAAAGCAACAAGTTAGGGTTTTAAAAGAAGATTTACCACACAAAATAGAATGGAGAAGATGATCAATCACAACACCTAAATGGTGTTGTGGGCTGCCGAAACACACAAGACCAAACCAAAAGAAATCCTAACTTTTTCCTATTCCAATCTTGCTCACAAACACTCCTAGTTCATCCCTTGTAGTTCTTGAAGCCTTCAATCAATTAAAGCCCTAAAAATCTTCAAGATCTTCAAAATTAATATTTTTTCAAATCAATGCATGTTGGTTTTTATCATTGGGGAATGATTAAGGTTTATAATTGTATTGATTTAGGGCTAAAAGGATGGGATTTGGTGGAGAATTGAAGGTGGAATGGTGGTTTTTCTCTTGGGGCTGTCGAACAAAAGAAGAAGAGAGGGAGATTACTGTTGGGTTTTTTTTGTCTGTGTTTCTATAGTGTGTGTGTGTCGTGTGTTTATAAATAAAAAAGGGGAAGAGTGGGTTTTTAGTTGGGCTTTATTTAGGATTAGTTAATGGGCTAGTTAGGCAAAAATAATCATAAGGGTGTGGTGTTGGGCTTATGGCCGGCCTAAACAAGAGGGAGGAGTGGGTTGCGGCCCACTTCTTCCTAACTAATAATACTTATAAGTCTCGGGCCCTAAAACCTTTCCTAGTCCGACACTTTTTCCTAAAGCGCAAAAATTTAACTCGGTTGCACATGTAAACTTTTAAAAATAAAATTTTATATAAAATAAAATATAATTGGCATTCGAGGCCAGGATACAGAGTCGTTGATTTCTCGTTGCTCAAAAACGCTTAAATTTTAATGCATAGCACTTTTATTCAAATCTGACGATTTTCTCCAAAATTGACAAAAGAACAAAAATAGAAAATTTTCTATAATTTAGAAAATAAATATATAAGTCGAAATAAATAATGACCTTAAGTTCGGGTTCTTACATATGCCTTGTAAGTGGAGAAGAGATTTCGGTTGCCCGTCATGTGTTTGGAGCATCCACTATCCTTGATCCATTCGTCGGGCTCCAAGTCGACTCCAAGGCATATCTATTTATATAAGACAATAACTCAAATATTTGGTCCCCAATATCTCATGGGTCCAAAGTTGTTAGTGCCAAACATTCCTTGCATTTGATGCAATTGGTTGGGATGTGAGAACGGAAGACACATTTCCCATGATATGTAACTTAGACGTGGAAAGTTGTTCAAACTTACGGGAAATCCATGAGGTTGGTTTTGTCAACCAACATGTCTCTTTGGTTGCTGTGTTTTAGGACGATAATAATTATTATTGACTCTTCTAGGAGGTGGAGTTTTTGATCTAAAATTGGTTTTTGAAAATCCAACTCCGGGCTTTGTGAATGGTTTTTAAAATTGTTTGACTTCATTGTCACTAGCCACAGGAATTTTGACTTTGTTTACAATTATGTGTTTTGGTCTAGGACCCAATATAGATTTTTGAAAAAACATACTTTTCTCAGAACCAGGCGTTGCTGGTGGCGGTCTCATATTTATTTTGGGGGCCGCCTGAACATTAAGGGGGCCGCTCATATTTATGGGACCTCCATCAGAAGACGTCTTTTTCTGAGCTTTTACAAATTTTCTTTCCTTAGTTCCACTAGATGATGCTTCAAATGAATTAAACCCTAAACCTAATTTATCATCGGAGGGTTTTTGATTATTTAACATTTCATTCAAGCAATGTGTACTCTTTTCAACTTTGTTTAATCTAGTAGATTCTTCTTTGAGCTTTTCATTTTCAATTTTAAGTGTGTGACACTTTGCACAATCAATATCAACTCCCTTGTTTTTCTCGAGTGTGGAAAATTTATCTTTTAAATCTCTAAGCTCATTTTCTAAACTATTTCTAATAGCTTTTAACTTTTTGTTCTTAGTGATTATCTTTAAACTCATTTTCCACAATTTATCATATTCATTGTATAAGGCTAAATCATCAATCGATGAGTTTTCATCACTAAAGTAAGAAGATTCGGAACATACCTCATTTGGTGCTTAAGCTACAAGACATGTCTCGTCTTAGATCTTTTCATCATCTTCTTCACCGCTATCGCTCCAAGAACCTCCAACAAATGCTCTTTGGTTCTTGTCTCTCGGTGGCTTTGGACATTCTCCAATAAGATGATTTAGATCTCCGCATCTAAAGCACTTCCTTTCACTTTTGCCATTTTTGTCATCTCGGATTCTTTGAAAGGTCTTTTTGTCGTTCCGAGGGTGTCTCACGAATCTACCTCTTCTCTTAAAGAACTTCTTGAAGTCTCTGACTGCCATGGTGTACTCTTCGTCTTCAGTCCCGGAAGTTGAGCACTCTTCATCACTAGATTCTTTCTTAGCCTTTAAAGCAAGATATTTCCTTTTAACTTTTGCTTTGACTATTTCAGAATCTTTCTTGATGATCATCTCATGGACTTTGAGGTTTCCAATGAGCTCATCAAGAGATAGTGATGTTAAGTCTTTCGACTCTTCAATCGCCGTGACCTTTGCTCTCCATTTAGGATGTAGAGCCCTAAGAAACTTCCTTACGTAGTTCTTACTAGAATAACCTTCATCAAGAGCTTTAAGACTAGTAATAATAGTATTAAATCTAGCAAAAGCACTATCTATAGATTCGTCTTCGGAAATGACGAATTGTTCATATTGTTGAACCAAAAGGTCGATCTTATTATCTTTGACTTGGCTATTACCTTGATGGGTGATTAACAAAGTTTTCCAAATTTCTTTTGCCGTATTACACATGAAAATTCGTTCATATTCTTTTCTAGGCAAAGCATTGTAAATAACCATTTTGGCTTCATTATTTTTCGCAAGCCTTCTTTTAAGATCATCAGTTTGTTTTTCAAAAGGGACAACCTCATCGAGTTTGGTTTCCGAATTTTGAATAATGGGTTGAAAATCACCATTTGTAATAACATGCCAAAGATCTAGATCTTTTGATTTAACATATGTCTCGAATCTATTTTTCCAATAAATAAAACTATCCTATCACTTTCAACAGTGGTGGTCTTTTGCATAGAAATGCCCTCAATATTTTATCGGAATCCATAGATCGATCAAGCCTTAAAATACAATATATTTAAAAATCAAGAGTGACCTTGGCTCTGATACCGAATTGTGAAGAAACTAGAAGGGGGTTGAAATAGTATTACCGGTTAATTTGACCGTTTTAAAACTTTCATAAAAAATGATTTGATTCGAGTTGTAGTTTTAATCAATCAACAATATGAATTACAAACCTACACTATCCTAATGTATGAACTAATTAAACAATAACAATAAATAGAGATAGAGAAAAAACGATCAAACCAAGACACCAAGAATTAATAGTGGCCAATTCTACGAAGAACCTCTTCATTCCTACTCACTCCCTAAGAACTCTACTTTAGATTTCACTATGTTCCACAAGCTCCTTTAGCGGAGAAAACCGTTTACAGTCGCTTACTTTATTTTCCGATACTAGCTAGATGTCGAGTCCAAATCTTAGCTAAACCAAGCTAATGACATCACTAAATCTTTACACACTCACAAGATATATTGACTCCTTGGATTGTACACACATCCAAATCACAAATACACAATTTACACAATCGATCTACACCACAATCCAATTACACAACAACACAGAAGTATAATACATAAAGAACTAGGATCTTGAGTGAGGAAGAAGGAGATAACATTAATAACATTCGACTGTAGAAGAATACGATTGTTCTTCCTTGCACTTGATTAGAAGAAGAAGGGAGGAAGAAAGGAATTAATCACTGTAACAAGATCAAGGAATGTTATGATTATTGATATGTTTTTTTAGAAAGAAAGTAAAAAAGAGAGAAAAGTAGATCTGAGAAAATCACACAGTGGCAAGAGGTTTCGTTTTTTATATGGGGTGGCCCATATTTATAGGCGAGACAAAAAGGAGCCGTTGTGGCAGCTGTCCACAATATATTAGGGGGCCGCCAGGCCTATAAGGGGGCCGCCGTAGACTACACTCCTCTTTTTGTCTTTGTGTGGCTAATTGTGTTATCTGTTTTTTTAGAACCTTCATTGGGGAGAAAAAAACTGATTTCAAATTTATTATTTAAATAAAACATTTTCTTATAAAAAAACTATTTTGTTTTTATATTTTTTAAAAAACACTTGTAGAAATGTAAAGTTTTAAGAAAAAATATTTTCCTTAATCACAATCATGTTTAATGAATAGAATTATCTATACCTTAAGTGATTAATCGTAGATATAGAATTTTACGTTAGATAAATTTATAAACGTTTATTTTTATCGTAAACGTTTTTACATTTTGTTATTATCAAAACATCGAGAGGTCGAAAAATATAAATAACGTTTTTATACATTATTTGTATTAACACAATACATAAGATTAAATGACCAAGACTTCATTGTAGAATGACCGAGACTTCTATTGTTGACTCAATAATTTGAGGCTAACAATCTCCCCCGAAGCGAGGTCATTGACTCCTTGTCTTTGACCTCATTGAGATTGCATTATCGTTAAGCTCTTGAGTCTTGGTCTTGTTCTTGGTCTTTATCTTTGTTGTAAGCTTGTTCCTTCATGTTGTGTGATCTTTGATCTTGAGCCTTTGTCATTGTCTTATGACTTTGTCTTTAGTTCTGAGATCTTTAAATTTTTTTCCTTGTTTGTCTTTGTCATCTTCGCCATCTTGCGATCTTGTGTCTTGACCAACATGCTCATACTATGCATCATCTTGAAATCCTGCTAACAATCTCCCTTGACAATCTTTGTCTTGATAATCTTGATATCTTTAAGGAAGATCTTGAATATTAGAGTTACATAAGTCTTTGTCTTTGTATGATCTTTAGCTGTCTTGATTCTTGAATCTTGATGCTTATAGTAGTCTTTGTAGCTTGAGCATAAGCATGTAGTCGTGAATCTGACTCAGCTAGAATGGGGTTGTAACTTCATCGTCTAACCTGCATTTATAGGGGTTAGCAATAATAGATATGGACGAATATGGCTTTGTCATTCGTTGAAGTCCGGTTGCGATAACCTTCGGTTCCTCGTTTTACAATATAGATATTATACCTGTGATCATGTAGATTCAAAGAACCTCCTTGACAGGGTTTCCAGCTGTACTCTCTTGTTCTCATTATCAGAACATCTCAAAGCACACAACACGATAAGAGTGAATCAATTAGTTACTATCTTACTAATTGAGTCGTCAAATCATTTACTAGACCAAAATTGATATCCGGTTGACACAATCTTGATTCATATAGAATCTTGCAACTCACCTACCGTAGTGCTGTTTGATGATGACACTAGAAGGATTTCCATTCGTTACTGTGAATACTGAAGAGTATCACTCTGAATGTTCTGGCAAAATCACAAGGATAATGCGTAGGACTCTTTGTTATCGCTTGTGTTCTAAATGTTGAACAACAAGTGTTTATCATGAAATGTGCCCTAGTGATATTTATAGATTGATCTCTTGGCTCTAGACTCGATTTGTGTGTTTTGGTTTTAGTAATCGGAGGCTGGAGCTGACTACCACATTTTTAATATCAACTAATTCAGAGTGAGAAAGTCAATAGAAGTCGTGTTGATCTCCTGGCAAATGAGACAAGTATCTTTTGAGAGAAACTTGAATGGCTGGGAAGGGTTGTGCAGTGCGTCACTGGGTCCATGATGTCTTTCTTTAATAATAGAATTTATCTTTGTGAAGACTGATAGCATATGTATGAACTGGGTTCTGCCTTAAGTTGTATGGAGGGCTTCTTTCTTTACACCCTTTATCCTTACAATTCTTTTTTATTCTTCAACCCCTTCAATGTTTACCAAGACGTCATAACTATAACCATGTTGTGATTGTTTCGGTGATAAATCATGTTTTAGTCAACATTATTCCCGTTTCTCATTCTTCTCCAAATCATACCTAAGGACTGATATTTCTAACTATGGAGTGTCCTTGGGTACATCTCTCCGGTTTTGGTTTGATCATAGGACTAATACCTAACCTAACCACCTTATGACTTCATAATCGTCATGAATGAATAGGTTGTTGGGTATAAGATCGTAACCATAAAAACTTGTTTGAAAATCAATCAAAGTATTTGATAAAATATTAAAACGTTTGACACTTTGAGAGTTTTTTCTTTTGAAAATACTCCCCTTACACATGTGCATCGATATTTGAAAGTGTTTCGCACATGTGGGTAAGATTGAAAAGGCACTTTGAGTCTTTAGATCACTTATTATTTTTCAAGATCAAATTTTAATGACATTTTCTCCCTTTATTTAAAATTATAAATCTCTTAGTGTTTTAAATACCAATTGATTTAAATTTATCATGAAAAATTCACGAGAAGAAAAATGTTTATGCATGAATTATGTGGAACATTTTCTTTTTGCTCCCCTTCAATTTTACATATGTTTGACATCACAAAAATGATACCAATTCTGTAAATAAGATATAAAATTGAGGGTGAGACAGTGTTGAGCACACAATTCTGAAAGATTATGAAATGTCATTGAAGAATTCTTGAAAAATTATGCTTAGACACTGGATCATCTTATAACAAATATTCGAAAGTTAATTTTGTCGTTATTACCATTGATTTGGTTGTATATAATGTTCTGAATACATAAAAGTTGTCGTTAGATGATGTATCCAAAAACATTAAAAACTTTGGTTTTCGAAAAACTCTCCCTCAAAAATTGACTCATTTATAAAAATGATACCACGATTATAAAATGATCATCTTTGAAAGCTTTGTGAGGAATTGAATGTTGAACACACAATTTTGAAATCTTTTGAATTGTTATTAAAAAATTCTTGAAAAATTATGCTTAACTTTTAAAAAACTACTTGTTAGAAGACTTCTCTTCTAACACTAAGGATCAACGCACTTATGCATACACTGTCATTTTTTGAGCTTAAAACTTTGAATGTCTTGTATAAATTGCTCAAGTTCGAGAAAATTGCTTTTCTCATTGCTAGGATAAGTTATCGTTAAAGATAAACTTTCCTTTCTTTGAAGTCCAGGTTATGTACTGATTTGTACATAAGCCATTAAGAAAATTAGAAATGACATATTTTGAAACGTTTAAACTCTTACTTGAACTTCATTTACACACCCGTGTAAATGTTACTAGACATTTCTAGGAACGCAAATGTTATCGATTCCAAGAGACATGCCGAGAAGATTCTTTTTGGAATTTTTTTGATTTTATATTTTGCTTTTTGAAGATTTTCTATTTTTGTATTTGTTTTTATAGGTTTTATATTTTTGTATTTACTTTTTTAAAAATATTTACAACTCGATGTTTGATGTAATTTATCAAGTAGTCTCATTTGCCAAAACCTCCAGTTCTGCTAGAGTTAAACATCTGATACCGAGTCGTCCAACAAGGTACTCAAACCTTTCTTGCGAAAGAGCTAATATAAACATGTCGGCTAACTGGTATTCAGTTCTAACAAAAGTATAATTCAACTATTCCACGTTTAACCTGTTCCTTGATAAAGTGGTAACGGACATTGATGTGCTTGGTGCGGGAATGCTGCACTGGGTTGCACGAGATAGTTATGGCTGACTGTGAGTCGCAGTACAATGGTATTCGGTTATAGTTAAAGCCATAATCCTTAAGCTTCGTCATCATCCAAAGAACTTGAGCACAACTTGCAGATAACACCACGTACTCAGCTTCTGCTGTTGACATTGCAGTGAAATCTTGCTTCTTAGACATCCAACTAACTAACTTGTCACCTAATAATTGTATTCCTCCAGAAGTGCTTTTGCGTATATCAAGACATCGTGCGTGGTCAGCATTTGAAAAAGCGATTCGTTCAAGACCAGAATCCTTCGGATACTAGAGTCCTATGTTAATGGTATTCTTTAGGTATCGAAAGATTCTTTTAACCTCCTTGAGGTGCTTATCTGTTAGTCTTGCTTGATAATGTGCACAGTAACACACTACTCTATGTCTAGTCTACTAGAATTCAGATACATGAGTGACCCTATCATACTTTAATATCTTGTTTGGTCAATGAGTATTCCACTAAATTCTTCATCCAGCTTAGGTTTAGTAGCCATTGGTGTACCAATGCTATCATATTTGTCCATTCCATGCTTTTTAAGTATTTCCAAAGCATACTTAGACTTGTTGATAAAGATACCTCGTGGGGATTGGTGGATCTGAAGTCCTAAAAATAATTTCATTTCCCCCATTATAGACATCTCAATTATACTGTGCATCAGTTTTTTAAACTTTTTAGAAATTTTAAGGTTTGTAGACCGGAAAATTATGTCATCTACGTAAATTTTCACAAGTAGAATTTCCTCCTCGTATCTTATCATGAATAAAGTGGGGTCTATATATATTACCTTTAGTGAAACCTTTGGATATCAGGAATGTCGAGATTTCATCATACCAGGCTCTTGGATCTTGCTTCAATCCATAAAGTACTTTCCTGAGGCGGTAGACTTTTTCTGGATGATCAGGATCAACGAACTCGTCTGGCTGACTGACATGTACCTCTTCCTTTAGTGTACCATTAAAAAAATCCGTTTTAACGTCCATTTGGTAGATAGGAAAAGATTTGTGTGCAAAGTAGGCAACGAAAATCCAAACTGCTTCCAAGCGAGCGACTGGTGCAAATGATTCTTCAAAATCAATACCTTCTTCTTTGGACGATATCCCTTAGCTACAAGTCGTGCCTTATGGCGAATAATAGTATTTTCTTCATCTTTCTTGTTCTTCCACAACCACTTAAGATTAATCATTGTCTTTCCAAAGGGTTTGTCAACAAGTTCCCAGACGTTGAGTCTATTAAATTAATGAAGCTCTTCCTGCATTGCTTTGATCCATGTGTGATCAGCCATTGCTTCCTAAATGTTCTTTAGTTCAGCGGTACTCACGGTAAGCGCGAACATGCACATTTTAGGATTTGTAGCAAGTTGTCATCTTGTCTACACTGGCTTAGATGGATCTCCACGAACTTGTTCTAGAGGATGATCTTTAGTCTAATGGTAGTCGAAACTGTGTCTTTGCTAAAATGTATGCATGTTTGAAGTATTAATGTTGCATGAGGAAGACTCAGCAACTTCTGGTCTCGGTGAAGTAAAAGGATTGATAAATTCATACGCTTCAAATAGTGCATTTTCTGCTTGATCAGTGTTGTTTTCCTCAGTATTGACATTTGTTGGTGGAATGATTGGTTCTTCATACTTTTATTTTTAGCAATGAAATATTCTTCGTACATAGGACTAAATAGGTAATCCAAATCTTGTAGTGATGGATCTGTTATGCCTTGTAGAGGAGAAACATTTTGTAATTGGAGCACAGGGTCAGAGTTGTCATAATCTGACGCCAGTTGTCGTTGGAGCGCGAGGCCAGGACTGTTATGTACTGACGCCATTACTTCCTTGAAATCATCAAAGTTGATATTAATAGATTCAACGATTAATCTGGTCCTCTTGTTGTAGAATCTATATCCCTTTGACGTTGTAGAATATCCCACAAAAATGAACGGATCCCCCTTCTCCTTCATCTTGTTAAGGTTTTCACCATCTCTAACTAAGTAACAAGTGCAACCAAAGATGTGAAGGTGTTTAAGAGTAGATTTTCTGTCATTAATGATGTAATATGGCGTCTTTTCGTGTCTGGGGATGATGAGAGATCTGTTCTGGGTGTAACATGCGGTTACTATTGATTTAGCCCAAAAGAACAGTGGAAGTTTAGAAGCCGAAAGCATTGTTCGAGCAGCCTCAACCAGAGTACGGTTTCGTCTTTCAACAACGCCGTTCTGTTCAGGTGTTCTAGAAATTGATGTTTGGTGTTCAATTCCTTCTTCTTTAAAGTATGTCTGGAGAGTCTTGTTTAAGGACTTTGTTCCTTTGTAGGTATGAACAGTAATCACATAAGCTTGAAGATTTTGTTGAATCATCTTTAGAAAGTCTTTAACTACATATGGTGTCTCATCCTTGGTTCTCATAAAATGAGTCCATGTGTATTGTGAGTAGTTATCTATAATCACCATAATGTATTTCTTTTCATTGTAGCTTTCAACCCGCATGGGACCGCATAAGTCCATATGAAGCAAATGTAACCATCCTTTAGAACTTGGAATGGTTTTTTTCTTAAAGGTGCTTCTTTTTGCTTTACCTAATTCACAAGATGAACATAGTTAATCCTTTACATATTTCAACTTTGGTAAGCCATTTACAATAGCATTCTTAGAAAGCAAGTTGATGGTGTTGAAGTTAAGATGAGAAAGTCTACGATGCCATCACCATGCTTAAGTTGGTGTTGCCTTTGCTATGAAACATATTGCAGTTGGTGAAGATGTTTCTTGAAGAGATATTGTGTAGAGATCAAATCCGCGAGTACCCGTAAGTAGGTTGTTTCCCTGAAGATCTCTAACAAAGCAAGTAGATTTCCTGAATGCAACCTCCAAATATGAGTCACAAAATTGTCCAACCGAGAATATATTATGATTGAGGCTTTCGATGTAATAAACCCTCTTGATCGTAATATTTCCTTGAGCCAAATCACCGTATCCAAGAATCAGTGCAAATTGATCATTTTCGAACCGCATCGTACCCATATATTTCTTGAAGAAGTTACATAGCAACTTGAGGTTTCCCGTCATGTGCTTTGTGCATCCACAGTTGATGATGAATAGAATTATTTGTACGATCTGCAAAAGAATTAAAAGACAATGGTACATTTGAAAAATTGGATCCTAAATCATTTGCAAGTGTCGTGACATTAGTTATCCTAGATGCAATATCTATAGTGGGACTAATACTCATTGAGGCATTTTCTTTCCTAATTTTAGGCCCCATTTTGTTTTGGTCTTAAGCATCCATTTATATCCTGATGGACATTGTTTCTCAATCCACCAAGTCTATGTCTTACTAGTGTTCTCATATATCATTTTAAAGTAACTTCTGGATTTTAGGATAGTGGATTCTGAAGTAACTATTTTCTTATGGGGTGTTGCAACAGATTAGTTCGCATGTCTTTTGGGTTTTCTAGCACTAATAGGCACTACATTAGGCTTTTTAGTTCTAGCATTCACGTCATTGATAAACTTATAAACACAAGCATCATGATTTGAATTAAACACGCATTTTCCCCAAGTTACACAAACAACGTTAACATTCAAAGTTTTGGACTTTAAACAATCATTACACGCAGTTATAAACTTTGTTTTATTTGAAAAACTAGAAATCCTATGGTGGTCTTCTACTTCCTTCTGGTTAATCTTCAATTGACTATTGTTTTGCCGGACCTTATCTTTCATTTGAGTGCTCCTAAGCTGTGGCATGCTAACACTAGTGTTGTGAATTACTCATGTAGATGTAGAAACGCGAGGGTTAGAATTCCTAAAAGTCCAAGGCAACTAAGGTGTTCTAGTTTGTGTAGGCCTAGTGTCTAGTCGATACATTACTGGTTTAATCACATTCATGTTTCTTACAACTTGTTTTCCATTTTGACGCAAAATTTGTGGAGTGACTGGTTTTGATAAATCCTGTATCACATTAGTTCTGGTAACCAACCTTGGCTTTAAAAATCTTATTTCTCAAGAGAATCTAAAAATGGAGTCGGTTTACCTAAAACTGATGGTTTTTGAAATCTAAAAGCATTTGGTTGTCGTATAACTAATGGTTTTTCAAACTTAGTATCCACAGATTTTCCTTTCAAGTTTTCAATGAGTTTCTTTAACTCGCTTATCACAATGTTCTTGTCTTGAAGTTGAGCTTTCAATTCGTTTATTTCAAAAAATTCAGGAAATTCAGGAGCATCCTGATTTTTACATGGTCTGTCATTTTGAAAACTTTCATTTCTTTGTTGGAAAGACAATTCGAGAGAAATGCAATGTTTCTCAAGTTCAGCAAACTTTTTTGACAAATCATTAAACGATTTATTTTTGAATAATCACATGCCATTCCAGAATATTAATCAATACTATCAAAAGAACGAAGAATAACACACATGATATCTTTTGAAACACATTCTTGGAGGAGTAGATCATATTCATTTGAAAATTAGCCTTTTTAGATTCAAGTTTGTCAACCTCCTTTTCAAGTGATTGAACGTACTCGAAATCTTCAAACATTTCTTGTTTAAGAGATCTTTCCAATTCATTAGCATTTGCTTTTGTCTTTATTGCAAGAGGCATTAAAAGATATTTCATAAGCATAGTTATCTCATGAGTAATTGGTTGTTTCCATCTGTTATCCAAGCATTTTTGCCAATCCAAATCAATAATAGTTTTGAAACTTGTAATGTTATGTTGAACAACATTAAATGCGTGTCTACTCTTGCTTAACGAAGATTGAGTTGGTAGAAAACCTATGTTTTTAACAATATGCGGCTTGTATTTAACAAAAGATTTTCTTCACATTTTCTTTCCAGTTTCATTGGCAAAATACAATTCATCAAGAGATTTGTATGTTTGAGGAGTAAAAAGTTCGTAAAGACTATTTTGATATGTGTAGTCATACTTTTTAATCAACTCCTTATCCAGTTTTGATCTACTTTATTCCTCAAGAATGAGTGTCTCTTCACAATTTGGAGCATATATCTTTGCAAGATCATCTTTGTCATATGGCATCTTATACAAACATGTTTTTTTCATATTGTGCTTTCTTTAGGTACTTAGGATTTACAAAACTTGGTCTACACATGAATGGTTTGAACAGATTGATTGGTTTTATAAACAATGTCATTTAAAAACTTTACTTGGTTTTCCAAAGCAATCAATTTTTTAATGTCTTTATCTTGACTTATTTTGAAAACCTTTTTCAATTGTTATTTTTCTTTCCGAAAAAGGTCGTATCTTGTATGTTCCAAAGAACTTTGGTGTACTAACTCAGCGTTTTTCTCTTTAAGTTGAAAATTTTCATAAGCTCGTGTTTTTAAAGCTTCGTTTGAATCATGTTTCTGTTGAGCTAATAAACCAAGAGTTTCTTTGTATTTATGTTCGACCTCTTCTTTTTCAAATTAACATTTTTTATATTTCTCAAGCTCGATTTCATGGTCATGAAGTGCACTTCTGCGTCTATCTCAAATGTTATTTGACTCCTCAATAGCAGATTTGCATTCATTTAGTTCATGAGTGAGTTCTGCGTTTGCTTTCTTTAACTGCTTTTGAATCTTTTTGTTTTCATCAGTATTAAGTTTTAAAATTACAAATAAAATAGCAAGCATAACACTCTCATCTTCATATTCTTTAGCATTTTTGGTCAGCCTTTACTTCATTAACACACATATCTGATGGATTTGGAATGACATTATTATTAATCGTTTCCACCAGATATACGTCATTAATGGATTCACGTTGCTCAGAATGATGTCTTTCAGTGGAAACCACATTATAGTCATCATTTGATTGTACCTGTTCTAATGGCTCAACATCATAGGTAGATCCGGAATCTGCAGTTAAGACCTCCTGAATCTTTGCCATGTACATATAATGTGCTTCTAATTTCTGTTCATCCGACTCTTCTTCAGTGTCATGAAGCCATTCATCCTGCTCTGCACTTAACGGTACACCTTTTTCATCCTGTTTGCACAACATCATCTTCTCCTTATGATACTCATAATCTTTTCCCTGTTTAGGTTTTCTGCACTCCTTAGCAATATGCCCAAACCCTTTGCAATTGAAACACTGTATCCCAGACAGCTGAACTACCTGATTCCCTACAGTTTACCTAGTCTCAGCAACTGATAATGTCCTCTAATTCACAAACTACCCAGTCAGACTGTTATTCTCGATTCTTGGAGAATTATCCACAATCTTTTTCCTGGTGTTTGATGAAGTTTTGAGGTTTTTGTTGGTAGGTTTGTAGATGTTTTTTAAGTTCTTTGAAATGAGTGCCAAACTTTTCTAGATCTGCTTATCCCTCTAAGTCTGTTCTTCATCACTGTCTTCTTTAGATGCTGACTCAGATAGAGGTGTAATTGGTTTGACAATCGCTTTGCCTTTATTTCTAGTAGTAGCATGAGATCTGGTTGATGGTGTTGGTTTTGATGATGGTGCATACGTTTTGTGAGGTTTTGGTGCTTTATAATGGTCATCTGGTTATTATTGAGTAGCAGCAACAAGTGCGAGTGGATTTGCATTCCTGGCTATCTTTTCAGTACGGATGTCATTGACTTCATTATGATATTGTTTGAGAATGTCAAAGAGCTTGTGATAAGAAATGGTGTCTAAATCCGAAGTTTGCTTAATAACTATCATAAATCTTGACCATTTTGGTTGAAGTTGTTGTAGAAACTGAACATTGACTTGCATAGTAGCAACTTCCAACTCGTTTTTAATCATTTCATTCATTATCTTGTAGAACCTAGAATAGTATGACTCAATTGATTCCCCGTCTCTTGAAGTAAACTTATCAAACTCCCAAAAAAGATTAGTCTTGACATCTTGTTTGTTAAGTGACTCACCCTGCTGCAATCTTTCAATGGCTATCCACATTTCTTTAGCTGTAGTACATGCATTAACTGTGGAGTAGATGTCATCTCCAATTCCACTAGATAACATAAGAATTGCTTCAGCTTCAGGATCAATGAAAGCATGTTTCCAGGAGTAGTGTTCCTATAAGTATAGGAACATTATGTTCAAAGGTACTGCTTCTTGAGTTGTGTTGCACACCCCCAACGTGGCCAAGATGGAAACACTGTTATATCTGGGGCGTGACGTCATAATATACATCACACAAGATACAAAGAACGACCTGTAAGGGTACGTTTAGAAATCCAACATCGTTGCATTAAATGAAAATAGTTAAAGTTTTACATAAGTTTATAGATAATATGCGGAAGCGAATAAAAGTTTTAGAAATTGACAACGATGTTAAAACAGATAATAATAGTTCTTGAAAATCGGTCTAATGCAAGGCGACCCCATATAGCAAACAATAACATCCACAACTAAGCACCTGAGAAAAACATGCTAAAACATCAACATAAAGTTAGTGAATTCATAGGTTTGGATTTGATATAAGAGTGGACCACAAATATTGCAAAATGCATGTGACTATTATAACAGATACAATATCACATAAAAAGGCATTTACATTGCACTAAGCTCATGATATCGAGGTTAAATGTAATGGAAGCATGCAAAATGCTTAATAAACTTGCCTTGACGGGTGCCAACATATAAATCGCAAACGAAAGTGAACGAGACCTACATAACACTTTAAAATTATAAAATAATGCATATAACACGTAGACTATTCCAAATCCGAAGCTGGAACGCGTCTGATAACGATTTTTAGTTTTTACACGGGACAACTTCCCGAAAAAATTGCCAGACTCATACGTAACGTATAAAAGTCAAAAATAATGGTCGAAAAAGTTTAAAATATTGACCTGAAATTTATAGGGTGTGCCATCCTTCCCCCGTTAAAATAGCTTTGTCCTCAAAGATTAAGATGTAACTTTAGACGTAGATGTAGGGTTAGCAAAAATATGAGGGTACTTTTTCTTCATTTGGTCTTCGCGCTCCCAAGTGAATTCAGGACTTCGCCTAGAGTTTTAACGGACCTTCACAATTGGGATACGACTCTGCTTCAAACGTTTGACTACCAGATCCATGATTTCAACCGGTTCCTCGATGAAATTAAGTTTATCATCAATCTGAATTTCATCCAACGGAATAGCTAGCGGTTCGTCAGAAAGATACTTTTTCAGATTGTAAACGTAAAAAGTACTATGGACACGGCTTAGTTGTTCCGGGAGTTCAAGTCGGTAAGCGACTGTTCCAACTTTACAAGTACAAATGAAAAGGTCCAATATAACAGGGTTTAGCTTCCCCCTGCTTTTTATTTTGATTAGGGTGCTTTCCGCAAACATATCACCCCTTTCTATGTCGATACCTTAAACATAAGCTATCTTCATCTATAAACTCAATGGATTACGTCCTCCTATCGGCGTAGTCTCTTTTTATCTATCACCGTGCAGCTTGAATACTTTTCTGATTGGATATCTTCTCTGTGGTCTCTGTGAATGATTCTTGGCCAGTGAGCTGAGACATCTCAAACCTCATCCTAACAGACAGCGATCTACATTACAACCATATAGTTGTCTTTGAATTGTGAAGCTTTGATACTCATGTGATAACTATTGTTGTACGAAAATTCTACCAAGGGTAGATGCCTATCCCAGATTTTTTTCTTTTGTTTTTTTTTTTTTTTTTTTTTTTTTTTTGTTTTTTTTTTTTTTTTTTTTTTTGTTTTTTTTTTTTTTTCCAAATGGATCACATAAGCCACGTCAACATGACTTCTAAGTATGTATGGTCCTTTCACTTGACCATCGATCTGAAGTGAGTAACCATACTCATGTCTAATTGAGTACCTAGAGCTTTACTGCAAGTGATTGCCAAAAATTTAAGATGTGACCTACCATCCTCGATCATAAATGATCAAAACGGGCACCACGATGTCTCGTGACACTACTTCTCGCCACAAGTACTGACTGGTCAAAATTTTCCATTGAGTCTTCTCTCCTCATTGGTAAAAATGAGCGGAATTAGTAAGGAGGTCACCAATTACCCAAATTTGTGTCTTGTGTCAGTCGACGTCTTTCGACAATTATTAACGAAATCCATTTGTGAAGTTTTCCCATTATCCACACCAGGGATCATAGGGTTGAACCAACAAACCAGAGGTTTTTGGCAATCGGCCTTGACGTTAGCACAGGTCAGACACTTACAAACATAGGGTGGCAATCTCAACTTTCATATATGGGCTACAAATACAGTTTCATTTAGATCTTGTGTACACTTGTCCTATCCCCAGGGTGGATCAAATCCTTTGACTTATGCACTCGTTGCATAAAAGCAAGCTCTCAAGTCACCATAACAGGGTATCCAACTCCTATTCCTTAAACACAATGTTCCATCAGCATGGGGTTTGAGCTTCTTAATCATACCACACAAATCTTTAGTCCCATAATTCTCCTCTTTCCTTGCCTTAGCTAGCATATCAAATTCTCTAGGGAGATATTAAACCAATATCAAAACTAGGGCTCGAACATCGTAGTGGCTTAATCCTTCCTTGCGACATGCACAAGAGCCAACCACTTAATATATCCAACCAATCGATCGTTGTCGTCATGATCAACTTCCTTTTGATCAAGAATAGGCTGCAAACTCTGATGATCAGTGAACACATCGCCCACTTCATGTTCGTATAAAAACAGAGTCTCTACATTTTTGAGGAGTGAATCACCACATCTCCAATGTTCTAATACATATGTAGTGTAATTCTTCTCATGAATCTTAAGTTGGCGTGATGCGTAGGCTATGACCTTTTCCTTTTGCATCAAAACTGCGCCCAACCCTTTGTGAGAAGCATCATAGTAAACCACGGATTTTTCACTACCTTCGGGTAAAGCCAAAATCAGTGCACTACATAATTTTTGCATCAACAGCTGAAATGCAACTTCTGCCTTTTCACTCCAATCAAACTTCGTGCTCTTTTGAGTCAGCTTCGTCATAGGCTTGGCAATTTTTGAGAAACCTTCGATAAATCGTCCGTAATAGCCAGCAAGACCTAGAAATTGACGAATCTCTGTCAGAGTCTTGGGCGATGCCTAATCCTTGATTGACTCAATCTTAGATGGGTCTACGTGAATGCCTTCACTATTAATCACGTGACTGAGAAACTGTAACTTTGAAAGCTAAAATTCACACTTTGAAAACTTGGCATACAATTCCTCCTTCTTAAGTAACCTTAAAATTAACTTTAGGTGCTCTTCATGCTCCTTCTTATTCTTGGAGTAGATCAAAATTTCATTGATTAAAACTATCACGAATTTATCCAGATATGGCTTGCACTCCTGATTAATCAGATCTATGAATACCGCCGGTGCGTTGGTCAGTCCAAACGACATCTCTTGAAACTTATAGTGATCGTAGCATGTTCTAAACGCCGTCTTTGGATTGTCTTCCTCCCAAACTCTAAGTTGGTGATAACCAGATCTTAGGTCAATTTTAGAGTAGACTCTTGACCCTTGCAACTGATCAAACAAGTCATTAATTCTCGAAAGTGGGTATCAGTTCTTCACAGTAAGTTTGTTTAGTTCACGGTAGTTGATACACATCTAAAAAGATCTATCTTTCTTTTTTACAAATAAGACTGGAGTTTCCCAGGGTGAGGAACTTGGTCTTATAAACCCTTTGTCAGAAAGTTCTTGCAACTGAGTAGATAACTCTTGCAGTTCTGACGGTGCTAATCTATACGGGGCTTGTGCTACAGGTGCAGCACCAGGGACTAAGTGATTTGGAATTCAACTTGTCAAGTCGGTGGTAATCCAGACAAGTCTTCTAGAAAGACTTTTGGAAAGTCCCGTACAATAGGCACGTCTTCAAGTCGCTTCTCCTCCAACTTGTCTTCGGTTTCCTTCTTCGTAACTTATGCCAGAAAAATTTGGCAACCCTTCTTAATATATTTCGGAGTTTTAGTGCACGATATAATGCTTAACTTCGACTTCTTTCTTTTGTCACTCCTATCACCGTGGACTATCAGGACTTTATCTTCATAGGGAATCCGAATGATCTTTTCGTCATAAACGATCACCGCATGATGATTTGCCAGCCAATCCATGCCGATGATGATGTCGAAACTACCAAGTTCTATAAGCATTAGGTCAATATTGAATGGGTGACCTACCAATCCTAACGTACAACCTCTAAGCACAATATTGGATCCTATTAGCCTTTCATTAACTAGCTCAATAGGATACTTAATGTCTAAGATAGATGGGACGATGTCACTTCGAAGGATAAAAACTATGGGCACAAAATTTGTGTTGGCTAGGTTCTAGGTACTTGTAATAATTGCATCATTTGCTTTAACTTCAGTTCCATTAGAAGTTTCGTCGGTAAGAGAATCTCATAATCTTCACAGTCTCTAACTCACTAAAGGAGAAGTCAATTGAATTAGATCCGCTGCGTAGCTCGTTTAATATTAATGTAATATTAGGTTATTTAGATAACAATTTTGAACAGTGGCATCACGAGCCAAATCGTATAGCGTTATAATTACATAAAAAATGGAAAAAATACCTAACATACGCATATTTTGTGATATTTTTTTGCTGTTTATGTGCAATTTATTTTAGGAATTTATTTAGTGAAATAATTAGTACTATAAAACACATAACATCTAAAAATATAAATATTGTATGCATTTTTAAAAGATCCGGCAAAAATATAAATGCATATTTTGAATATTTCTTGCCTTTTATGTGGAAATCTATTTTAAGAAATTATTTATTCAAATAAATTTACCCTAAATATCACATAAAATAAGAAATAAAATATGGTTATATTTTAGAAAGATTTGTTTCGCTTATTATAAATGCATGTATTAAAATTTGCAATTTGAATATATTGTAGCTTATTTATTGTTTATAAATTGTCAACCATGGATTATGTGCATGTAAAGCATGGTTATTAAGCTAAATATATTTTATGCATGCTTGTTTTAGTATGGTATGCATGAAATCATTACATGAATTAATTGGTTAATTGCAAAAGATGAGAAAACTTTTGTTGAATTATTGTTTTAATTACGTAAATGATTTTGTTCAGTGTGATTAATTTGGTAAATATGTTTTGCATGTTATATATATATATTGTGGCATTTTATTACATATATAATTATGCAAATATGATTTTCAAAATTAATATGGACTAAAAGTAAATGATCAAAATGCTTATTGTATGTACACTTTGCTAAATCATTGGCTAAATACGTAAATTTGTAATTTCTTGCAAACGTTTTATAACGCAGTGGTTTAGTGGTTTCCGCAAGGGAACCCGCGATGGAACAATGCAAGAATAAACATTTTTACATAAACATTTTAACAATATTTATGCTATGTCGTAGAAATTACTAAAGATGGAATAAATCCTGTTTGATATCTATCTAGGATTTGATTATATCTCATGGGGATTTAACCTTATCCGTGGTAATGTTACTTATACTTGAAAATATTGTAAACATGGTAACCTTAATTTTATAAATGGCATGTGGTTTATAAAAAAATGAGATTTCTATATATAGAATGGTTTTAAAACGAAAATGGAAATGTTTTAAATAACTAGTGTTATAAGGTTGTATGCATGCTTCTTTATACACATTTTTGGTAACCTTGTTTTTATCAAAATATTTATACCCTTAAAAGTTAAGTCAGTTTCCATCCAAGTATGAAATCACTTGAGTTTGTTCTTTTACTCTAAGACAGTCTTAGGTGAATTTGCAAAACAAGGTAATATAACAATCGTATGGTCAGACCTAAGACTGCAAAATTACAGATTTGTATTGGACGACTTATATCGAGTATGGTTGGTTAGACCTTCAACCCGAGGCACAAGATGGGGTGAAACATGTTACTTGACATTATAATTCTAGATTATATTTCCTTGTGCCCCATAATGGCTAAGAGTTGCACATGTTGGCAATTATCTCCCACAGATTACCTTTTGAGTTGTACCATTTCTAGTAGATCAACTGCATTAATGGTAGAACGTCAAGTTGGATCTTAGACCTTTGTAAAATAAATTGTTTATTTATATAAACATGGGTAGTTAATTTTTAAGGGATGTATTATCGAAAATACTAAAAATGAACTTTGCAAGTTCTTTTAACGTATTTATGCAACGTATACCATAAACAAAGGTTTGTTCTTACTTGTGGAAGACAAAATGTGTCTATTTCCTTGGGAATATAAGACTATTTCCTATACTTTTCACTTTTAGAAAAGTTATAGAATTATCCTAAATTCTAATCAAACTCATACCAAACTTCATGTTAAGTTAAGTTGACTTTTTATTCTTTCAAGATTGCTTCAATATCCTTTTTCGGTTTTGAAATCTTTGAATCATAATAAGAAGCTTGGATAACTAGAGAACTTGTGTCCATAGCTACCAAGAATAAAATATCTTGTTGTAAACAAGACATATTTATAAGGTTTGATTGGAAGATGGAAATATCACCACATACTGTAAAAGGCAATAACTAGAGAACTCGTGTCTATAGCTGTTTCCTTAAACCAGTAAGAGACGCTGCACACCCTTGAGGTAAAGTGTGCGAATAAAGGAGGAATTGCATGCCAATTTTTTAAGTTAATAAACAGCTAACATGGCTCGAACTTGAACACACTTATTTTCATATCTAAGTACTTGCTTACTAGTCCATGTGACTCACATTAGTAATAATGTGTAGATATTCAACATATGGAAAAATAAATTGCAATTACTTTTACTAGTGAAGGAACACTCATAATGTTGCTAGATCCAGTTGGAGTAATGTATTTTATAAATAAAAATGACAAACTTGCAATGTTGTCAAGTTTAGTGGGAGTTATGAGCTGTTTACCTCATAGACATCTTACTTTGTTTCTAGCTTGGCCTGAAATAATAAATTACTTTCCAAGTGTAAAATATCTTTATTTAGTAAAGAATCACTGTGTATTATCTTTGATAATTTGTTACCTTTGAGATGTCGCTTCCATTTAATGTTATCTTTGATAGTTATACACGATTCCTTATTAATAGATGGAGTTCTATATATATACTAGCTATGAGCTTGACACTGCCATATTTTCAATACAAACAAACTAACTAGTGTGGTGTTGTTTTATGCAAAGAAGTTGTCCATGCACAAGTGGGAGAAATCTTTGTTGTGTTCAAGGAACAACTTAGAACAGCATGACCAATGGTTTCTTAACTGCAAAGTAAGAAAACTATTACTCTACTAGGACTCCTACACATTTAATGTAAGTAGCCCTATTAAGAGAATGTGTCAAGACAAAAAGATAAGCTACATGATTATGTTTTCTTGGAAATCATAAACACGACGTTTGAAATTAACTTGAACTTACTATTAATTTACTGTAGTTTAATAATTGTTATGTCTTCTTGTTAAAGACATGTACATTAAGTCCTTTACTTGTGAAAAGACTTATAACGTAAAGTAAAAAAGTTATCCTGTTATGTCTTCTTGTTAAAGACATGTACATGAAGTCATTGACTTGGTCAAAGACTTATAATGAATAGTAATGTATTGGGTGTTTATGTCTACTTGTTAGTACATACATATTAAGTCATTGAATTATTCAAAATACTTATAAAAGGATGCAATTGGCTTAGTAATACTATCGATACCATTACATTTTAACTTAAGTTGGTATAATAAGAAAAGCCATAAAAGTATAAGATCAATCTTATTGGAGTACCACATTTTATGGTATGTTTAACAAGGGTAATCAAACTATATATTGATATGATTTTGATTCATGATGACCTTAAACTTATTTAACTCCTAAAAGAGATCAAGGTTAGATAATTGAGTATGTCGTAGATACACCTAATTAGACTCCAACCTAGAAGGTTAATTAAGATAAATGAGATGTATCTCATTATGTCTTGATTGAAGTTCTGTATTTGGTAAAAATCTCTTGGAGATTATTATTGACAAATGCCTAGAACTATTAAGTGTATTTTGTTGGATACCCAAAGGAAATGATGAGATATCATTTCTACAACCCATACGAGAACAAGTTTTTGTTACTCGTCATGCTGAGTTATTTGAGAATAGTCTCAATGTATAAGAAGCGAGTCAGAGTCTCACTTTGCTAAAAGCGAGTGGGAGTATTGTAGGTCTTGAATTAATTCAAGAAGAAGATACATAAACCTTCTAAAACGCACTAGCGAATGTCATACTAAGGCAAAACATGAAAATGATAAACCTTAGAATGATGATTACTCATATTTATAGATCTATGGATACCTCATGATATGTTTCTATATCAATGGTGAGAATTATGAGTTAGAGGATCATGATGAACCTGCTAACCATAGAGATGCATTATTAGATCTTGGATTTAATAAATGACTCAAAGACTATGAATGGAGAGATGTTGTCCTAAAGGAGATAATCATATTCTTGGAATTTGTTTTTGTCTTTAACCTATCGATTTGATGATGAGGTTTAAATGTATACATATTTATTGCACGTCAAGTGACGAAAGTGTTTACTCATTCTCGAGAAATTAACTATGATTAAAACTTCCTCATTTACGAACTTTAAATATATAAAAATGATTAAATTATCATACTTGTTTTCTTGGAAGGAAATATGACAAATTGGATTTCAAGAACTCTTTATTAATTGATTCCTTTGCGAGGACGATATGTAATCAAATAAGGTTTTGTGAATCAATATAATCTTTAGAAAGTATAAAAAATGCTAGAATCCAAGTATAGATTAAAAGCATGCATCTAATGAGCATAATATTAAGTTTAATTGTAAAATAAATCACTTGTTGGATTTGATTTTTAATTATAAATAAGATAGCTCATGAGTACATCTCAAAGCTAGTGGGAGTAATTGTTTTTTACTTTTCTAAAATAGATTATGTTATTAAACATAATTAGAAACAACTTATTTATCTAAGTAAGATTTTATCCCTTAGATTGAAATAGAGTTTCTTATAAGTATTTTAGGAGAAGAAACATGTAACCTTGGAATAATATGTTTGATATATATGTGGTGAATTAAGTCCGAGTACAATATTAAATATCATTGAGTGAAACTCAAATGATCTATCTCACTTGGTGAGATTAAACACATAAATGGAAACCTTAAGTCCCACTAAAAGATTCATTATGTACATCATATTGTGTATGTGTGATTTGACAACATTAGAATCTAATTGAAAGATATTAGAAGGAACATTTTGATTAATGTTTAAATTAGGAATTCATTCCTAGAATTAATAATGAAGATACTATGGATATACATTGTGGTAATCATAGTAAGATCATTATGATCAACAAACCTTGGGTTTGTGTGATAGCCAAACATTATTAAAGAAGTGTTCAGAATTTACGGTAGGTTAACATAGTGTTGTTTGTATACACTAGTGCTTGTTTTAATTGAGATGATACTTAATTTTGTAGAAGAAAGTTTTTGCTGGCTACATATGCTTGGTTTAAAAGCATAGTTGCATAATACTATATTAAAAGAATAAGAATGCTTTACAGTTTGGAAAACTATTGAGATGACTATCTCCATTAAGATGTTTTGTGTATGTCATACATCTTATGGAATGTAAATGTGACTAGACTCATATACGTAATGCTTATAAGTGAGTGCACATGTGCAAAATAACAATTATCATAATTATTCAAAGTACTTCACTATTCGTGAAATTTTAAAATAAGTATTCTCAAAGTCCCACAAGATCATGACCTAGTTGACTTGTTAATGGAACCTATGCCTTACCACTAATTGTGATAGTTGTGGATAAGACATTAGTACTTAACTTGGATCATCATGCACTGATCTTTTTTGGTATTTGGATAATGGAACTATAAGCAGTTGTATTAAACAATGAATTGATATATATGATATGATCGTTTTCATTTATACTGTTGTGTTCTATATTTGCATGTTTAAATCCTTGAATAAATTTATTTATTCTAAACTATGTCCATTGTCAGTTAACAATATGATAATATTGTTGAGATAAGACAAATGTGAGTGTTTGGTTATATTTTGAAGAATATGTAAAGATGATTGGACCAACTTCACATGTTATTCAATGAGGTTGAATATTGGATACCCCACCTGTGTAGATCACTTTATGGATCTACGTCATTGGGTGCATTACACACACGGTGACAGTTATGTTTATCTTTATACTTGAGATGCAAGCAGGTTTTGCATGTATGGATAACATTTCTTAATTATAAGCCTACCACTAGTCTGTGAAAAGGTAGTTATAATGGCTATTTTCAAAAGTGTTTTGAAGTACATGACAAACACTTGTAGTCAAATAGAATTTGTTCCTCCACATGTTTAGGAGTTAGATACTTACTGGGCCCCTCGTTGGGTTGATCAGATGTGTACGTGGCCGCGTCCAAAGTGTAGTTAAGATGATTCTTTTACATTTGGTAATCTTGATCAATACAGATGCGAGAGACAAAATCGTTAAACTATGGAATTACTATTGATCCATATCCATATTTAATATTGTATCTAAAAAAAAGGATAGGACTAACTGAAACCATTAAAGGCTGAGTTGTTTACCGAAACTGCATACTTAGGTATTTTTGGGAGCATTGATGATGTTGCTAGACTATTCGTCAATGTTAGTATGTTATATTCTATGACCATGACATTCGCAAGTGAGAGCTGTTGGTTTATGCTCATGTCATACGAATATTTATACGGCTAGGTATACGTGAGCCTACGGGGTCACACACATTATACACATAGATATCACTCTGTTGGTATATATATAATAATATAAGCGTATATATATTATATATGTATTAATACTCTATTAATGTATATAATAATATAAGTGTATATTTATTATGTATATTAATATTCCAACGATAGGATACTAATGGTCGTTAATTAGTTCATTTACGAATGATTAACTATAAGGCTTTTTAATTAATGGGTAACTAAATGTAATTAACCATAAATAATTAAGAAAGTCAAAAAGTCAACACCAAGGGTGTATATGGGACTTATTGTGGCCGGTTTCATGTAGAGAAAAAGGAAGGACCAAAAGTGTTAAGATTAAGTAGCTTTTTTCCCAAAGCTATGTAACCCTAATCCTAACACTATAAATAGAGGATCCCTAGACCTCATTATTAATCCCATTCCCTTCTTCCCTTCTCCTTATAATTGAACCAAACAAACAACCTTTAAGGTTTTTAGTTTTTTCGATTACTTGACGTATTCTTGAGCGTTGGTTCATGGAACTAGCATTCGGGTGGTATTGTTCGACTTATAGTGTATGAACCGCGTGGAGGTTACTTACTTTAGTAACTTGAAGGGTTTTCGGTTTAGCATGTATTACACACATGCGTATACTCGAAGAAGTCTCCGGTTCTTCACGTAGCTTCGTTACTATTTGGTATGTTTTTTGTTTATTGTTTATGTTAATTATAAGTGCTATATGCATTCGATCCGTTGCGTAGCTCGTTTAATATTAATGTAATATTAGATTATATAGATAACAATTTCCAACATCTATAACTAGTATCTCTGATACCAATCTACAACACCCCCAAATTCAAAATGCAGCGGAATACAATGCTACTTCATAGTCACAAAGTACGAGTTACAGAAAACGACTTCAAAAGAGACGTTTTTAAATACATTTCAAAAGGCTTCACATTCGATATATTTAAAAAAATCAGAGTTCGCAAAGCAGGTCCCACAGTTTCAAAAGAACAAAATGTTTTCAAAAGAACACAATTGTTTTAAGGAGCAATCCCGTGGAGAGAACGAAGAAACAATACAATCATAGCCAAAAGAGAAGATCATAAATCACCCAAAAAACATCCAACAAGAGAAGAATCAGGAAGTGATCAACATGAAGGAAGAATGACCCTCATTATGGATGCATTTTATCTTTGAATTATGGCCATATTGCCACATAAGATGCATAATGTTTTATCGACTATAACAAAGTAAATTAACTGAACAAATATCTAAAGTGCTCCGGGAAGTAATCCAATCACCCGCTGGCATGAAAAGTGAGATTATGGAATTTATAAAAGCAGTCTGTCATAAAATATCGAGAACAAAATAGGACAACAAAACCGAGTCCTTAGATGGTGATCAAAAGCGGACTCGTAAAGAATATGATTATCACAAATCCAATATTGGATCGACCATTGAAGTTGATGACGTATCCGTTAATGAACTGAAAGAACCAATAGGTTTCTTCCAAATGAAAGACTTACAGCCACCTATACCCCTTCATACATTGCCTACATGAGAGCAACAAAGAGAAACACTCCACCAATCAGAAGAAGATGTATTGCAGGATGATCTTTCTGGTGCAGAACACAAAGTGCAGGCCGATGATAGTGATGATGTGTTTGATGCCCCACATGTATTTGGTTAAGGGGATATCTTGCATTTTGAACTATAACTTCTAACAATTGTTTGACTCGATAGGCTATAAACTTTGAATCGCGATCCGTTACAGTTAAAGGTCAGTAGTTGTAAAATGTGATTGATACTTTGTTATGCTACAAAAGAAATGGTTCCCTACTGATAGAGCCATACCCTACTCAAGCTATTTGCCTATTTCTTATATGGAATGCCTATTTTTACTTGATTTAAACTAACTTACCAATATTTTATTAGTTGTGCCAAGTCTGAAATTAAGATAATCCAACGTTTTGACTATAAGTCTATAACCATCTGATAAAGTGGAATGGGTACATATAGTCTGGCAGTAAACTAGGTTGTTGTAGTAGTGTCCTTAAAGCCTTATATGATTCGCTGACTATAATACATTTATAGATAAATTCAGCTATCAATCTTGCTAATTAGTGCATAGTAACTTACGAATGCTACATTCTTATACCAGCTTTCATATGTTCATACTTTGTTTTGAATAATTTTTACGCTTTATCATGAAGTAATGATTCACATTCAAGACCTAAAAGCATCATCAAACGCCATTATAGATACACAAATCGCCTCAAATAAAATCTATCTGCAAAAGACAAGAAGTGACGTCCAAAAGATGAGCCTTAGCCAAATAACCAGGATTATTCAAATACTTGCAAATCATCCCACACATTTTCTGAAAAGCGAAAACAAGCAGATTATCAGCCGGTATTTCCACCATTTTGGCAAAACACATAGACATGCCACTCTGGACACCTTTAATATGATCATTCAAACTCTCAAACATAATCTCCTCATTCCCAATCAAACCCTTAAAACACAAGCTAAGAATCTTTAATACCACAACAATAGTTAACAAATCTATATGGTAAAAGAAAGTAAACAACAACAATGCTCAATGATTAACGAACCTTATTGTCTTTCTCCTTCACATCCATAACATCATACAACAACAACAACAAATAACAAAAAATAACCATAAACAGCAAAACACAAGAACACAAACATGCAAACATCAAAACATATAAAATAAATAGTTATTTTAATTACCACTTCAAACTTAACAAAAGACCCCATTACAAAAGAAACTGCATTCCACCATCAACAACACACAAGTGACTAAGTACCAGGTACATATAAAAACCTAATTATCTTCATTCAATTTAGCAACATAACCTTCCTTCATACGGATACCAACATGAGCTCCAACCAACATTTGTCCAAACCAGCAAGCTTGGCGAAATCCCTACCTACATATTCTCTCATCAAATATAAAAAATGGTTATATTACCTTGTTTTGCAATTCACCTAAGACTGTCTTAGAGTAAAAAACAAACTCAAGTGATTTCATACTTGGATGGCAATTGACTTAATTTTAAGGGTATAATTTGATAAAAATAGTGTTATCAAAATTGTGTATAAGGAAGCATGCATACAACCTTATACCACTAGTTCGTTTTAAAACCTTTCCATTTGTGCGTTAAAAACTTTCTATAAATCCCTCAATTTTATAGATTTTCATGCCATTTATAAAATTAGGGGTGCCACTTTTACAATATTTCTAATTATAAGTGATCTTACTACGGATAAGGTTAATTCCCCACAAAAAATAATCAAACCCTAGTAACGACTAACGACATACTTAAAATATTGTTAAAACGTTTGTGTAAAATTTGTGTATTCTTGCATTGTTCCGTCACTGGTTCCCTTACGGAAACCACTAAACCCCTGCGTTATAGAACGTTTGCAAGAAAACAACAAAATTTTACGTATATAGCTCATGATTTTGCAAAGTGTATGTATCAATATACACACAATAAGCATCATGTACTTTTAGTCCATATTAATTTTGAAAATCATTTTTGCATAATTATAAAAACGCTATAAATGTGAACTATGCAAAATATGTTAACCAAAATTAATCATACTAAACTAGAATCAATTACACAATTAATTCAACAAAGGTCTTCCCTAATATTGCAATTAAATAATTCACGTAAAAAATTCTCATGCAAATATATATATATATATAGTAGAGATCCAGTGAGAAGTAAATTAAAATAAAAAGTGGTAAGAAGTGACTAAAACCACACATTTGAGATGCAACAATTTGCATTAGATGCATTTCTATTCATTTAGATGCACCATTTCGAGTTTCGAAAGTTAATTTGATGTGTAGATGATGCAAATTGATTTTCATGATTTTAGCACTGTGCAGAGGAACAAAAAACATTAGAAATCATGAAATGCATCTAATATTTGTATATGCATCTAATTAAAAGCTTGAAATGGGTTATAATGCATCTAAGATTATAGAGATGCATCTAATTTAAGTCGGTGCATCTCGGATATGCGATTATAGTTACTTCTTATCCTTCTTATTTTAAGAAAACTTCTCATTTGATCCTAACTCTATATATATATATATATTAATAAACCATGGGTTACATGCATGTAATCCATGGTTGACAATTTATAACAGGATAAATAAGCAACAAACATCTATATCAAATCTAAAACGCAAATAAAACAAATAAGCATTTTAGAAAATCATGTAAAATATATCTCTATTATTATTACCTTAATTATGTGACCAATTAAAGCAAGATTATTTCTCTAAATAATTTTCACAAAAGGCAATAATTACACATATATAGGCGCCAAATTTTACATAATATTTACGTTTTTATGTAATTACTACGCTATATGAGTTGGCTTGTGATGCCATTGTTGGAAATCGTTATCTAAATGACCTAATATTAGAAGAATATTAAACGAGCTACACAACGGATGTAAATCATATAGCATAAACAATTAACACATAAAAACATAAATAAGGAAACATACCGTTAGCAATTAAGCTAGTGTCGAAACCTCAAGCTTCTTCGAGTACACGCACGTGTGTAATAAACGTGCTAACCGAAAACTACTCCAATTTACTAAGGTAAGTAACATCTATGCGTATCCACACTACACGTCTAGCAGTATCACCCGAATGCTAGTTCTTGACCAACGAACAAGTGAACACAAAGAAAATCAAAACTGGAAAACCCTAAAGGGTTGTAGGTTTTGTTCGAACTAAAAGAGGAAGATAAGAGGGATGAGAATAATGAGCTCTAGGGTCCTCCTTATATAGGGATGAATTTAAGGTTTACTTAAAATACATTCCTTGTAGGAAAAAATAGCTCAAAACCCAACCCAATCCCCCTTTGGATCTATGGCCAGTCGAACCCAACCCAAACACCCATTGGGTTGACTTTTTGACTTTTCTAATTATTTATGGTTAATTACATTTAATTACCCATTAATTAAAAAGACTTATTAGTTAGTTATCTCTAACGAACTAATTAATGACCATTAGTGTTCTTTCGTCGAATCATATATTAATATAAATAATAAATATACAATTATATTATTATTAACATTAATAGAATGATACCTAAGTGTATAACATGTATGACCCCGTAGGCTCACGTTTTTCTTGCCGTATAAATATTCGTATGACATGAGCACAAATCCAACAGTATAAACCTTTGGGAGGCCACAACTCACCCAGCCCCTTAAATCTTCCATCGTAACAAACTATCTTCATTTCTTGGATGACGTATGTAAGTGTCAACACTAAAGAAATAACAACATGAGTGAAAATTAATATTAACTGTGTTTTTCAAAAATTATGTTATCGGTCTAATCAATACCCTTGTAACAAACCTTGAGATAACGTAAATTATTTGAAAGAAATATGACTGTAGATGAGCGAGAGTAAATATTCAACTCATCAAGTACATTGTCTGAAAAATAACAATTCAAATATCATAGGTATGTTTGGTAAAAGGAAATGAGACAAGAAAAATAGAAATGAATCAAATTTTATAGTTTCGTAGGTAAAAGGAATAAAAAGATAGAGAATTGGCGAAATGAAAATATTTTTTGTAATATTTTTCACAAATGTTCATTTTTCCATCTTAAACTCACAAATGTATTTTACTTACTACTCGTAATTCAGTTGTCACCTTCGGGGGTGTTAGTCGTGTTGGGGTTAGTCGGGTTAAGGTCAATTCGGGTAGGTCAAGGCTAAAAATAACATTCTTGAACCCGACCCTATTTGAATTCGGGTTAATCAGGTTCAAGTTGGGTCAAATCGGGTCGGATCCATTCTAGTTCGGGTCAACTTGAATATGAGAAATGTAATAGAATTTCTTATTTTTACTCTTTTGAGTCTTTTCAATAGAGAATTTACAAAATTTATGTTAAAAAAACTAAAAAATTCCTTATTTGAGTTAATCAAGACAATCCAATCCCGAGTTAAGCAAATATTTTCAACCCGATACCCGACACAATTTAGTATTCGGGTTGCTTGGGTTGACCCGAATAACCAGAATAATTTTTTTTACCCGGGTATCCCGACTCGAATAAGCTTAATTGGATTAGGTTCGGGTGGGTATTTTCGACACCTCTATTCAAAACATTGTTAAAAAAATCAAAACAAATGCAAATTTGCGCATTTACCAAGTTTGAGTATCTATTATAACAAAACAGTAGCATTCAAAAAAATTCTCTACTAACTTCTAATCTCTAAAATTCTCTCCACGTGTTGGTCCTTTGGAATATGATAAAAGGTTTATCAAGTTAAACTAATCACATTCCATGGCAACGAAGTGAGTTTTAAACAAATATATATGAAGAATATAAAGAACAAGTTTAAAACACACAGAAGTATTTTTCAACGTATAAGTTCTTATTAGAATCAGATAAAGAATCTATGACACACCTTGCTTGGGGAATAACAAGGTGGTTGAATGACAATTGGGGTGTTATCTCCTTCGAACTTATTCTCTAACCAAAGTAATGAGAAATAAGAAAACAAACCATTTGACTAGAATTGAAGCTTCAGCTTCAGCAGTTTCTATTCTTTGTTTGAGAGATAAATGAACTCTTCAATGTGTTTCACATTAATTGGAAGAGATATCATTTACTCTGGGAATCCCTTTCCTTTTATAGGCAAAGGGATTAGGGTTAACAAGTTAACTTAGTACGTATGTCATGCACCCAATAGATGGTTGAGATACCATTGAATGCAGACGTGCTCTAAAGTATCAGGTACAGTCCTTTAAGGAAAAGTTGTTGTACTTCTATACCAACTTTAGAAGTAGTCTTTTCCAAGGAGATTGCTTTATTCCTTTTGACATAAAGCAATCTTTTTCCCACCTTGTAAACCTTCTAGAACTGAAACATCACGTTTCAACTTCTGTTAAGAAGATAGACTACGCCCAGCTTAGAATTGTCAACCAAGCTGAACTGAAGCTCTTTCCAAAGACCTTCTTCAGTTTTTGTACTGTTGCATAAACTGAAGTGAAGATACTTTCCAATCTTCTAAGGACTTGAAGAGCTGACGCTAAAGAAACTTCAACGACTCAAACTGAAAGACTTCAGCTTGAGTAATACTTAGGGGATTTTATTTTTAAATCTATTGAAAGATTGAAGGGCTCAGGAACTGGACCCAACAATCTCACCCTATTTGAATATACAAATAGCCTTAGTTAAAATCAATTGTAAGTGCGGAAAACAACTTCTTCTTACATAACTGATATAAATTGAACAACATAAATTGATAACCTTTCATTCTAACTTTTATTTGCTTGAATGGATAAAGGTTACTCTTATTACAATCAGCAAGCAGAAGGGAGCTGAAGGTCCTGGCAAGATCATCCAGCCCATGACCTTGATGACGTCTAAAGAATACTCCTTGTACGGTGTACAACATGGTATTTAAGAAATCTTTTAGATCTTCAATGGTAACAAAATCTTTGAGCCTTTTTATAACACTTGCATTTTGAGCATATTTGAGCTTGAACAGTCTTCAAGTGA